>CAJPIZ010000076.1:0-38667 GCA_905368565.1 Medioppia subpectinata
TAAATAGCATATTGTTTGATTGAATAGTTTAACCATGATAATGATTATAAAATTTCTTAATTTAAACGATTATTTACATTGAATTTACAGAATATTCTTAAGCCGTGAGAGCGGAGAGAGAGAGAGAGAGAGAGAGAGAGCACAGAGAGAGCACAGAGAGAGCACAGAGAGATCACCTGCTCGTTAAGTCAATCATTAAATATATAGTTTTAATTGTATGATAATTTGTGTTTAGTTTTTAAACCGTTGTTTAATGTCAGTCAACACAACATATATAATGGTATTGAAAAATAATGATTTACAATGAAAATTATACATGTATTA
Organism: Medioppia subpectinata; assembly: GCA_905368565.1. Taxonomy (NCBI): domain Eukaryota; kingdom Metazoa; phylum Arthropoda; class Arachnida; order Sarcoptiformes; family Oppiidae; genus Medioppia; species Medioppia subpectinata. Next base: position 325 of record CAJPIZ010000076.1, read on the forward strand.
AGAGTTTGGTTCAAAACAACACCACATATACAGCATATTCTAGAAGAGAGTATATTTTTGCGATAAATGTTTCCTAAATTGTATGAATGTGTCCACCAATTGATGGCAAACACATACACTCACTATCTCTTCCACATATCTGATAACAAGTGATAATTTTTTAGCGTTATTTACAATAATTTATTCCTCTGATTAGTGAATGAATATGTGATTACATTAGCGAAAAACACATACAAACTATACATACATTAAATGTATTGATTTAATTTAGTAAACCATTATATTTAGCTCTTTTTAAGTGTCGTTGAAATGCTGTTTAGATTCCCTGATAAGTGTCTATTGAATTAGTTTTCAAAAACTTAAATCATTTATATTTAATGATTGACTAAATAAATAATTAGAAAAAATAAAATTAACACAAGAATGTGAATATCATTACAAATAAATACATTATATATTTGTTTCAAAAATACAATTAATTTTTTATTTCTTGTTTTTTTGTTTCATAATTTAGTGATGAGATTCACGTAATGCTCGTTATTATTGATATTTTTGATTAAAATCAATTAATATACAGATAAATATAGAGATATATTGATATTTGGTATGTATTTTGTGTGCTATTATAAAGCATTATTTTGTCAGTTATTATTACTTAATAGGACAACAAAAACCAAATCAAATCAATTGATTATTACTACAATTATTTGAACGTTAACTCTAATAACTATCTAATTATTTACGTATATCTCTAAGCGTTTGACTTAAAATATACAAAAACTTTTTTCACAAAATTTATATATTTTTCAATTCATATGGCAATTGACTATACATTACACTACAATTCTGTTAGAATTTTTTAAATGTTTTCATTTATTGCTTATTTTGTGTTTAAATATTTCATTTGAAAAACCTATAGAGACTTGTTTTGGCTTCAAATCAAACACTTTTAAAATCAATTTCGTTATACATTTCATACAATGAATTAATATTTCGTTTTTCTGTCACATATTACATGATAACTGAAGACATAAGTACTTCACATATTAGTTAGTTTTAAAAAGATTTGAGACGTAAAGAGAGGTATCGGTTGTGTATATAATTTTGGGGACAAATGTATACTAAAACTAAATTCATTAATCAATTCATATAATTATCTATTGAAAGTCAAACGGCAGTGATTTTCACAATTCATTTCAGATCTCATTCATTGTGTTTAAGACAACAATTGTTTGGTTTTGTGTTTGTTATAAAATCAGTGCTTAAGTCACAGAGAAATTAACGGATCGATAAAAACAAAATTAATTATAACGTAATCAACAAGAGATTCATAAATGCATTATTAAATTAGTTACTATAAATAAAAGTAAATTATAGTAAATACATGATATTAAGAAAAAGTTAAGTAAACAATAAAATTATAAACAAGTGTAAAATTAAAAACAATTCTTAAGGATAACAATACCTAAAATGCATTAATTTCGGGCTAAAATCACATACAGTTAAATGACTTGAAAACATATACAGTGAAGTTAAACACGACTTAACACTTGGTTAAATTTTAGTAAAATATGGTCTGTTTTGTTAATTGTGTTTATCGATAGCCTAATACCCGTCGCCGAACTGTTGTCGCTGTTGCGGGAAATGTGTCGTTTGCTGAGGCATCTGCTGCTGACCACCCATTTGGTCGCCAAACTGGCCAAAGCCGGGCTGTGGTCCGCCGGGCGCTCCCATTTGGTCAGGCATTTGTTTGCGATGAAATTGAGTCTCTTTGAAGACAAACCACATACTGGCCGCCCATAAGAATATGTTCGCAAAACCAAAAATCTATGCAAACAATTAAATTAACACTCAATTAAGAAACATCCAAACAATTTAGACAAACGGTGTGTTAGCGCTTACAAGTGATATATTGAGTGACGTCCACTTCCCGGGGTTAGACTCATAGCACTCGCCCTTAGGGTTGAGGCTCTCGGCTGTGTTGTTGGGGCTGCAGAAGTCCAAGTGCTTATACAGATACGATGGACTGGTATAGTAGCGAACATCGCTGACACCCGCAGCCCAGGCACAGGCGCCCGCCAACCAGAATATGGTCAACACACCGGTGGCCGCCAAGTCTATCACCGCCAACAACGGATTGCTTTCGTATTGACGGCTTCCAAATATGTAGAGCACGAGCGCCGCAGTCGAGTACAGGAAACTTAAGACACCGGTCGCCACATAGAACTGGGCGCTCGACGAGAAGTCCATCGGATAGACTTGGGCCTCGCGGCCGCCGGTGGCGTTGGCGCAGCTGTAGTACGGCTTCAGTATCTGGTCCTCGAATTTGAACGGATACTCCACAGACATACGGAACTTCTCCTTAAAGTACGGCGAATACGTGGCGCCCGTAGTCTTGTTAAAGCGGGTGCACGCAGTCGTGAACGACGTTATTGTGTCGAAACCAGATGTGGTCGCGAAGGCCAATATGGCGAACACCTGAATGCATATGACATCTGCGTTAACATTGATTTGACACAAACATTAATGACCGCAAACACTAACCAAAGTGATGACCCGAATCATGCCTCGGGGCTCCTGAACCACACGCGTATTGTATTGAGTGATATCCATGTTTTGCACTCTTTTTACTCTCCAATCCCTGTCTCTCCGCTCTCACGGCTTAAGAATATTCTGTAAATTCAATGTAAATAATCGTTTAAATTAAGAAATTTTATAATCATTATCATGGTTAAACTATTCAATCAAACAATATGCTATTTAATTTTACAAATTATTCACACACTTTTACATAATTCTTGCTGAATAATTATTTAAATATCTATAAATAAATGTAAATCTACTTTTAACAAAACATATTGGTCCAAATTGAGTGACCAAATACTTGCTTTAAACAACAAAAAATAGAAAACTCAGTCAACTCTTTCGTACAAAAATCACAAAATTATTTTAACCTTAATTTGAAGCCAATCTAAAGAAGATAAAAAGGTGTGACAAACACTAATTACATGCAAAATCATGGGATATAATCATGTAACTAAATGTTGATTCACATGCAGGCGAGTAGTGAACAAAACACTAATTATTATAATGGACTAATTGGGATAACAAAAAAAATTGTGTCCATTATCTTCATTATGTATTGAAAGTGTAATTACTTATTGAAAAATACATTACAAACTACAGGCAAATGAGTGGATAGACAACACAGCGACACATATATCGTGTATTAAACATCAAATTATCAATCGAGAAGAATATTAATGCAATTATACAATGAGTGCGAGAGAGAGAGAGAGAGAGAGAGAGAGAGAGATCGATAAAAACAAAATTAATTATAACGTAATCAACAAGAGATTCATAAATGCATTATTAAATTAGTTACTATAAATAAAAGTAAATTATAGTAAATACATGAAATTGGCTTCAAATTAAGGTTAAAATAATTTTGTGATTTTTGTACGAAAGAGAGAGAGAGAGAGAGAGAGAGATCATAAAATAACAAACCAAAATAAATATTAAGTAATAATAATTGAAAGAAAGTTTCAAAAGCAATACATTTATTACATGTTTGAGGAAAACAGAAAAAACTTTATTAATACGTGAATATGCAGTCAAATGACTTATTATACCATATATTCACTCGAATTAGTGTCAAATCCTCAGCAATAAAATAATTTTCAAATTTATTATTTCAAAACTAATAAACAGTGAGATTCTGTGTATTATATGCGAGGATTCTGGTGAATATATTAAGCAATTAATTCACTGCTAACAACACCCATACATATGCTAATACATGGCTGTAGTTATAATGTACTCAAACCGATGCACTTGTTATTTATCATTCAAAAAGTCATATACAGTCAGTCAGTCATATATCTAGTGTGGGATTCCTATCGATCGGCAAAAAATATTGCATTTTTTCATTTCGGTTAATAAAACTCTATTAAAATATATGACAACAAAAAGCAAACAACAAATATCTGCCAAATATAACATGTATTTTTATGTTGTAATAAAATCTAATGTTTAATTTAATAACACAATTCTCAATACCATTAAAATATAATATTTCAAAACATTAAGCTCTTGATTAATTTGATACCAGAACTACAATTAAAATCAATACATTAATCATAAAAATTAGATAAAAAAGCAAACAATTTAATAAAGAAATAATAAAACATTTAATTTTAAAAACAAAACAAAACTATAAATAAAAGACAACAAAAAACTCATACACTTTAATACATGTCATAAATAAGTTATTAAATTGTGATTAACGACAGATTAATACAGTGAATAATCAAACATTAATATCGGGGTAAATAAAACAACACATAAACTGCTCAATAAATACCACGTTTAATACCAACGATAGGAAAAGAGCTAAAAATGTAAACCAAATGAAAACAGAAATAAATAATTAATTTGAAAACAAGTCAAACATTATTGCGATAGTGTTTTGACAGCAATGAATCAATTTGTGTGAAATTCAATACCAATTCAATCCCTATTGAAATGATATACAAATTTCTAACACATATAACACCAAACAATACAACAGTCTGTTGTAGTGTTATATTACAGATAATCATCAAAACTATTACATAATTATTAATTCATGAATTTTCAAAGGGAAAGGCATTAACTAATAGGCAATACATTGAGTGAATAGCGTATAAACACAACACACAAAACGCATTGGCATTCAAATCAAGTGTAATATTATTATTACATAATATTTATATACAAAAACAAATGAGCAAAACATGTGCCGTAATCTCATTGTACACTATAATCGTAATCATAATTAAATCTAATAATTAACTCATAATTTATACATCAAACTAATGCCAGAGAGAAATGCAATTAATTTCATGTAATTATAAATAATAGCATAAAAATTATACAAATAATTTAGTTTTCAATTATAATTAAAGCACACATTTTTGACACAACATTACAAACACTAATCAATACATAAATCCATAAACGGATTACCAAATGAAGGATAAAAACTGCGGATTAAAAGCGGATTAACGGCAAAATTAGCGGTCGATTACATTAGCCATAAAAGCGATCGTTTATTACAACACAAACACATCAAACGGTTATCCAATACATGCAAACCAATGGCTAAACACATCACAAAACACTTGGAAAACAACACAACAAACAAAAACAAAACACAATTTATTGATTGAAAATCAATTAAAGGGACAAACCTTTCAAATGTGAGGCAAACAAACGGTTCGTAACTCTCAGTCAATGCAATCGTTTGTCGACAATATTGGGGCCAATAATCAAGTGATGAGACGTTAAGCCAATGACAGACACATCGGAAACACGAAACACACGATTCGGTCAACAATTGGCGAACAATTTGTTGCGAAAAGTGGCGATAATTTTCAGTCAAAACTTCGACCAAATAATCAAATCTGATTTTTTGCACTCAATATTCACACAAATAAATTACAATACATTTCAATTGGCACTGAAAACACGCTAAACCCTAAACACACATTCAGTATCTTTTAATATAGCGTACAATACGATACAACGCGTGTGTTATTTGCCTATCGAATGGTACCAGAAATGCGTTACGGGTTTAGCGATGACTACAACACTGTGTTTGTGGGCAATAGAAGGCGAAGTACGGGAGAGAGTGAATGAGTGGTTGTATGGCTTGTATTGGCACACATTGGGGGCAATCGTGCGATACCTGCGCCCAAACACTACATCAGAGTCGCCGCTAAAACACTACAAACCCATCGCTCATACTATTGGAGTCGTCCATAAGTCACGTCATTATTGGAATTATTCAATACATTCACACAAAACCCACATATAGTGTACAAACTGTTTATTAATTACAACAATACACTAACAGATAAAGTAAACACATTATAAATACTTGAAACAAATCAATATTAATTTCATTTTTAATAATACACTTTAAAAACGTATGTAAAATAATAGCATAACAAGCGTTCACTATAACGGGGTTTAACCGTATATTCATTGACAGATGTGTCCCCAAAAAGTAGACGTTATTTATTGTGCGAACCATACAATTGGTTTTGAACGCAAACGTGACTCAACACAAACACAATACAAGACACTTCCCATCTCTTGTTGAACACTTTGATCCCATATATCAGCGACAAGTGACCACACATTAGCCGAAGACAATGTTTATGACCCGTTCTGAGTATGACAGAGGAGTGAACACATTCTCACCGGAGGGCCGACTCTTTCAGGTGGAGTACGCCATCGAAGCCATCAAAGTATGTATTGTTATAACACTTCCCAAACCGGCCTCACGTTTGCCCACCATTTGGCTAATGATAATGTCTTTGTCTGCTTGTGTCATGGGATGTGATGTATAGTTGGGTTCGACAGCGATCGGCATTCAGTCGACTGAAGGCCTGGTTCTGGCCGTCGAGAAGAGAGTGACCTCAACGCTGATGGAAGCGGCGGCCACTGAGAAGATCTCGGAAATCGATACCCATATCGGGTGCGCTGTCAGCGGTCTGATGGCCGACAGCCGTACTCTCGTGGACAGGGCTCGGGTGGAGGCGCAGGTAAGCGCGTCCTGTGGTGTGTGTGTTGTCGTCGGCTCAGCACTAATTGTAACCACTATTTGACAGAACCATTGGTTTCTATACAACGAGAAGATGTCAGTTGAGTCGGTGACTCAGGCGGTGTCCAATCTGGCGATTCAATTCGGCGACTCCGATAACGAGGGCAACGCCATGAGTCGGCCGTTCGGTGTGGCCATACTGTTCGCCGGCATCGACGACAACGGGCCACAGCTGTATCACATGGACCCGTCGGGAACGTACGTCCAGTGCGACGCCAAAGCGATCGGCGCCGGCTGTGAGGGCGCCCAACAGTCGCTCAAAGAGAGTTACCATAAGGTTTGTCGTAAATGAAGTGACAATTGGTTTTGAATTTGTTTTATCTTTTATTTTGCAATCAAAAGGCAATTGATTTGAAAGAATCGCTAAAAGTATTGCTAAATATACTGAAGCAAGTGATGGAAGAGAAGCTGAACTCGACTAATGTCGAAGTGGCGACCATTACTAAAGACAAAGGCTATCATCTGTTCACTAAAGAGGAAGTCGAAGAGCTCATCAACAATACTACCACTTCTTAAATACGTTTTTTGTCTAAATATAACGATTGATTGATTGCTAAGAAAACTTTGATTGATTTATAAATTAATAAAACATTTGGTATTTTTTAAAAAACAAAAATAACTTATACTTATTACTTATATGTTGTTTAGTTTCATTTTAATATATATTATATAATAAAAGGCCTAACATTTTTAATACACTATAAACTCTTTAAAAAATTTAATACTTTTTATAATCTCATAAATACTATAATAATAATAATATAGCAATAATTTAGTGGACTTTCTTATGTTGTTTTAACCAAATATAAACTGATGCATGTGTTCGTTGAAAATGATTAATGTAATCGTTTGCTCATAAATACGAGATTCAGTTGATTTCATGCTTAAAAGTATATAAAAAACAAACATTTCATAATAATACTGTGTGTTTGTGTCTATGTGTATGAGTTTTGTGCACTAATGACAAGCAAACGACCATCAAATACGATGGCCATCGACGGTCACTTTTGCATTGTCTCTGATCTCTTGAAACGTGTACTCCTTGAGCAGAACACCGTTCTCGTAGACGGTGTGCAATAGATCCCGGCATTGGACCCGTTTGTCACTGTTCTGTTGCTCTTCGTGAGTGATAAACTTCTTGGTCTCTTCGTTGTACTCCAGACATAACAAACCCTTTTTGGACGACTTCTTCGGGTCGGTCTTCGGATCCTTATAGACATTGACGGGTTTGCCGTCGATCTCGGCGTACGAGCACTTGAATGCGCACCGATTGGTGTCCCGATGGACGCGCATCAGGAGTGAACCGCCGCTCCCGAAGACAAAATTCTCGACACTAAAGCCGGTCTGTTTGATGCGCTCGAGTATTGTCCGCAAAGAGTCGATACTAATGCCGTCGCCCTGTATTATACGCAAATAGTGTGGCAGTACTTTGTATTGTTTGCTGTTTACAGTGCAGTCGGCTTTGAACGCCTCGTACAGTATGTCCAGTATTCGGGGCAACACTTCTATGGGCTCACCCGAGTCGGGCCGTATCACCAGTACGTTGCCCGAGGCGTGTCGGCCCCGCTCTATGACCATGTCCTTCAGTTTTTGGCCCCAAATCTTTTCGCAACACTCGTAGATGTCGTACGAGTCGGACACCACTGATATGATACCGTCAGGAAACTCTTTCAACATGTATTCACACGCCCGGAGTTCGCCGTCAAACAGAGCGTCCGGGTTCTCGGACGCGGCCCACGCCGTCATCGTTGAATGCTCTGTGGCCGGCACTGCACAGGGGATCGGCGTTTAAGACATCAGTTCAAACAGTGGTACATAAAGTATCAATCATTTACCTGAAAAGCCCGCCATATCTTCGCCATAGTATTTGGAGATCAATTGAATGCCTGCGAGAGTGTCGGTGCCGATGAAGTTCACTAAATGGGCGGCGCCTCCGATCGCCGCTTGCTTTGAGGGGATCAAAGAGATGGACAATTAGATGAAGTTTTTAGATTAAATGAGATAACAATCCAATTAATTACTTCAACAGATGAGACGCCACGATATCCGAAGTCGTGTAATTGAATGGTAACCCTGTCTAACGAATCGGCCGTTTCCTTCATGTACTGAGCGATTATCACTTTCTGCGCCCTCGAGAGTGTGGCCACAGTTATCGGATACCAGCACTGGAGTAGTAGTGTCTCAAACCTAAACATACAATCAGTTGGTTATCAAAACAATCAATGAGAACACAGCGAACAAACACCACTCACCAGTTGGTAATCCACGGAACCGCTGGATCGGTGTTCTCCACAGTGAAGAGCACATTCTGGGTGGGAATCACTGTTCCCTCGGCCACCGCGCGAATCCTGAGCGGCAGTCGGCCGTCGTGTTTGCGGACGATGTGTCGCCAGCCATCCTCGTTGAACAGACTCTCCCTCTGGAAGTGTTTGCGACAAAACTCTTTCGCTTCGGCGATCTTCTCGTCGGTGATCACTCGACCGCAGAGATAGCGCTTCAGAATGTATTGGAGGCCGAAGAAGACGGTGTCGTCGAAACGGCCGCCGCGGCTCTCGAAATACGAGTACAAGCGGGTAGTCTTCGGCGGGTATTGTTTCCAATGAGTGATCTGTTTATGAATTCAATGAGACATCCAATGAGATGTACTGTACTTGTCATCAGTGGTCAGAAAAATGACACAAACCTTATAGGAGTCGGTGATGAGTATGATGTTATCGCACGGATCCAGTAATGACATGGTAATGATGGTAATGGCAACACGTCTCAAGCTGTGGGTCAAAAACAAACTAGATCAGATTCGTGGCCAATCAATTATCATGAATACCTCGATGTAATTCACAACAACAACAATAACAGCGCTCTTCGGCTAGACTTCAGATAACAGATTGAATAACAAAGTGTTGTCTAAACGCTAAACCCATGTGTGATGTGTTGTGTTGTCTGTATTACAGGCCCTTTAAATAGCCCTCAAAACCAGTACTCAATACAAACACAGCGATAGAGAGATAGAGAGAGGGATAGACAGGAGTGAGGAGAGGGTCTGATGTTTACACCAAACAAGAGATGGTTACGAGTGGTTAGTCTATTGCCAGACAATCACAATCCCTGTCCACTTCTACAATCGTATTGAACACCACTTAACAATCAACGTATCGGCAAATGCCTATCGATATGATTATATGATTAGACAAATGTGAGTGAAATACTATCCGACGATTGCATGATATGATGCAAATTGTGTAATCAAAATGATTACATGCATGAAAATAAATGCTGTGTAATATTACGTGTAAAAGTACGGTATGTGTCTTATATAGTGTACAAATAATATACATGTATTGCTGTGCGTATAGTGTACTGAATTATGTTTGGTTGCGCGTGACTCGCCTTTTGAAGCTGATATTTATTGCATTTGTTATTCAATACATTGAATGCAATGCTCTAATCATTATATTGTAATCAATGGTAATTTTTTCATTAAGTTTTTACAGATATTTGTCATTTATTTTTGTGTTGATATAACAGTAAACACTTCCCACACACTGTCTATCGGATTATAAGTGACGCTTAATATTGACATTAATTGCGATGATTATACGAAAATATTTGAATATTGAATAACACTTTGAAAACAATGAATATTTTCACAGAATATTGTCGTTATTATTAGAAATGAGAGATTATTTGTGAATAGCATTGAAAAGCAAACACTTATATCGATAACGATTGGCACCAAAATCGCCGGGAAATGAATTCTTACCTAAAAAATGTTTTGTAATTATTTCCTCTCTTTTTGTTTTATTACTTGTGTTTAAAAAACTTATTTTTCAAAACATATTCTTGTGTTTATTATACACTAAATTCTCGTACATAACAAAAAACACTTAAAATTTGTAGACACTAAACCACCCAAGGTGATTCTATGCCACAATGTATTTACAATGTATGTTATTTAGTAAAATTCTTGTACACTATTCACAACTTATAACTTAACAGTAATTAAATTATTTAACGGTAGAAAATAATATCAACAGTAATTCATATGAAAAATATTAATTACTGTTAAAACTTTACTGAATATCTAAATGTGGTTTTTTAGTTAAAATATTTGACGTTTATTACCAGATGTGCTAAATGTGCATAAAATAGCGTATATTTAATACAACAATAATTTATACGTAAAAATTGTGTTAAAATAAACAGTAAATGAAGACTACATTAGAAACTAGTTTTGTAGGAAAAACGGTATCGAAATACAAGTCTAACCACTAATTCGTATAACAAATTGCATTCAAAATAGTGTTTAAGATAAATGAAATGCAAAACTTCTTAACCGGATATCGATTTGTGTACAGAAAACAACACAAATTGCTATTGAAATTCAATTCACAAAAATTGTTTTTAAAATGTGTTCATAAAATCCTTAAGAATCTTCAATAACTCATTGATTTACTTGACTTTTCTCAAGTGTTTTTTCAAATTAAACTTGTATTACAAGTTATATTTACTTTAAAATTTCAAAAACAGAGATAAAAGTTTGTGTTTTTTATTTGTTTTTAAAAACAGCCAAATATATGGATAACAAGAACCCGAAAACAGTTTTACTAATTAGTGGCAAAAGAAAGTCAGGGAAAGACTTTTGCGTCGACTTATTGTCAAAATATTTGTCCGATTTTGTGGTCTTTCGTATCGCAGCGCCCATTAAGAGACAGTTCGCCAAAGACCACGGCCTCGACTTCGACCGACTTCTGGACGCCACTCATTATAAGGAGGACTACAGACAGCAAATGGTCGTTTGGTCCGAACGGATCCGCGCCTCTGATCCCAACTATTTTCTTCGGCTCACAATAGAGGAGTCGAACGCAAAGTGCAAATCAATATGGATTCTGTCCGATACCAGACGTCTCTGCGATGTCCAGTACTTTAAGGCGAACCAAGAGTTTAAGGACAGCCGAGTGTTGGCCATAAGGATCAGCGCATCGGTCGAGACGAGGGTTAAGAGGGGCTGGAGTTTCACCGCCGGCATCGACGACAAGGAGACCGAATGTGGACTCGACTCGTATACCGATTGGGATTATGTCATCGACAACGACGGCTCCGAAGATGATCTCATGAATGAATTGAAACCAATCATACAACTCATTAACAGCTAATGTGAACAAATCATGCTTTTTATTTAAGTTTTACAAATTTATATTATATTTCTATACAAATGTTTAACTATTTAAATGTAGATCAAACGAAATCATGATTATATGTAATTAAAAATATATAATAAATTAAATTTTCATACAAAATATGTTATATTAAAGAGTTTTTGGTTATTGTAATCGTGTTTACAATTGTCTGTTTAGTAAATCGCTATAAAAGTTATGAAAATATATAAAGTTATGAAATATTACTAAATTAGTGCCCTTTTAGTAATGGATACTAAATAAATGTTTTAATGCAAAATAAGTGTTAGTTTTTAACAATTGAACTCAAAAATTGTTGAGAAATCTGTTCGTCCATCGCTTGAAAGGCTTCTGATATGCAGATTGTTTTCCAATGCTTTGCCGCAAAATTGACGCAAAATTCCTCCAATGAATTCAATTCATAATTAATAGCCGTTTCATAAATAATGCAAATATTATCCAAATCTATCATAGATTGCAAACATTGAGAGCAAAGGTTTTGGAGACCGTATTCGCTGTAAGTGTGCGACAATTCCAAGAGTTGGTTACAGTTGTGGAGATTGACTTCGGGTGTCATTGAATACAAGTATTGAATGAACGAAAACATTGTTTCGTATGAATACTGTTCGCCGATATAAACCTCGTTATCGTTTTTCACATATTTCTCAATTGATTTATAGAAACGCTTGTTTCGGATCTCAAGAATAGTTTTGTGGCAATAAATCACTTCCTCTTTGAAGACAAACACCAAATCAAAGTCCGATTGATTGTCGAAAGCCTCCACTAAATAACTCTGAAATACGAGTCCGGGAACCGCTTCGTGGGTTTCAGTCGCCCAACAGCTATAATACGAAGAACTGTCTGACGCGTCCTCTAAAGCCATACCATTATCGCAAATCTGTTCATCAGAGGCCTCACAAGTGTTGCCATCGTCTGTACTGTCGCTGAAATCGCTGAAAACAATCGCTTTGTATGTCTTCTTGATGCCTGAATATCGGGCGTAGAGATCGTGTAGAGTATAACTGGCCGTCCATTTGGTGACATCGGTAGGACTGGACATCTTCTGCTGATGATAGTAATGGCCCCAAACGTAGTGCCGGTTGTATATGGAAACGGCTATCGAAACAGTGCTCTCGTAGTTCGTGAGGATGTCTTTGAAGACAGTGTGTCCGTAGATCTTAGTGGGCGTGTATTGGGTGTCGAGACAGCCGTTCCCTATCTGACCGAAATCGTTGAGTCCGAAGGCATAGACGTGGCCTTCGGTAGACAGCAGTAGCGTATGATTGGGTCCGCAAAAAGCCTTTTGAAACGTCTTGCGCTCAAAGCCGGGGATCAGTTCCGGGCACTCATTGAACGCACGCTCTTTGGGTCTGCCGTCGCCGAAGTGCCGGACAGTGAGATCCCTGTGTCGACCCAATTGGCCGAAATCGTTGAGACCCCAGAGGTATACGAGACCGGCGTCTGTGAGCGCCAGCGAATGATTTTTACCGCAAGAGATCGAAACGATCGGTTCCGCGATCACCACCCGAGTCGGGTATTGACGCCAACACCACGTCCTGTCGCCCAATTGGCCGAACGTATTGCGACCCCAGGCGTACAGCTCGCCATCGCTGGTCAACGCCATGGTATGCCTATTACCGCAACTCATGTCCACAACCTCTGTGTCCGTCATACTAGTGATGAGCTGTGGCTCATAGTTGGCCTCAAAGGATCCGATGCCCAACTGTCCGAAATCGTTTTGACCCCAAGTAAAGCAGTGGCCCAAAGATGTCAACGCCATGTAGTGACTGAACCCGTAGTACAGGTTCTTCAGCCGTTTGCCCGACAGGTGTCGGTTCAGTACCGGTCGCGGGATCTCCCGCTCGACGTCGTGTCCAAAGCCCAGACACCCGAACCGATTGCGACCAAAACAGTACACATTGTCCTCTTTGGTGGCAAATATCACTTCGGATCCGTTGAGACCGAAAACAGCCAGAAGTGTGACCGATGTCTTGAGCGCTGTGTCCGACACCAATGGCTGCAATGAACGCAACTCTTTGATCACAAGTAACTCATCCATCGGTTGACACCAATTGAAGACAAAACACAACTAATCAAACATTAAATTTGTTCACAATTTGTGTGAATTGTGCGACAAATGAGTGATAAATGAAGTGATGTTTGAAAACAAACGCAAAACTATTGGTTTGTCGTCTGTTTTGATGTCAACAATAATCACATGTTTTGTGTCAACACTTGTCTCGTCTGTCATTGAGTTATACATAGAAAACGTCTAAATTCACAGAATATTCTGTAAAAACACATCATTTAATGAAAATAATAATTTGATACAACTTTTTGGTTTTATAATTAACCGTTCATTTAGTTAAATGTTTTTGATTTTTAATAATATTTAATTGTAATTTTTATTCAAAATATTAATATATTGTATTATTTATGTTTTAATAAACGAGTAAATAAATAAAATAGTATTTAATATAAATCTAATTTTTATCTAAAAAATCTAAAAGGTTTTATAACTTAACTGTTATTAACGCTAATGATGTTAATTATAGATTAAATTTAATATAAAACATATAATCAAATGTAAATATAGAAAATTCTATAAAAATGTAATTAACTACTGAATTGGATAGTAATTTAATTACAATTAAAATTTTTTATATTGTATAACAAATTTCTATCTTTCACTATAAGAACTCTCGACTTTGACTTTTGTATTGAATAAAACACTAACAATACTTTGGATACAATTATTTTAAACTAAATTAAAAATTTTAACAATGGTTTGAAAATTTCACCAAATTTTCTTCGCCGAGTTGCCAACAAAAACGTATAACGCTTTTGTCACAATCTTCCGCAAACTATCACCAAAACCACATCCAAACCACTTACAAATCACACCAAACTTCACAAACCCGTCAATAATGACCACAACTACTACTACTGCTTGCAGTGAAACCCAAACAACTTCTGGTGCCATACAATCGGCCGAAAGAAGTGGACGACACGAGTGCTGTGTTGTAAAGCTCTGGCGAAGAGTCAGAGGCAGAGCCCAAGACAGGGATCCGAACGCCACTAACGGTTCCACTCATGACACGCATGTCTTGGATAACACCGGAACCACAGCTCCGGCCATAACATCGGCTGTTGAGAGAAGGGGTTCAGTGGCGACAAGAGTTGGCCCACATTTGAGTCCCGACGAACAACAGAGGTCTCTGTGGAGATCAGCTGAGAATGTCTTTAACACTGCTTTCAAAGCCATCAAAAGGATTCCTAAAAGGATTCGCACCAAAAGACACAACCGATCGCTCGGCAAACGGCTAAAGTCGTTAGGCTTCGGACCCAACGATTCCATACCAGAGATTAGCTTTGGATCTGTTATTACGATCCGAACCAATGCTTTGTATGACTTGTCGGCCGAAGAAGAGGACAATGAGTCGGAGTTGAGACCAATTGAAAACTCGATTACAACAGACACGACCGAAGAGTCGACCGATGTTTTGGTCACAAACCAATTGATCCAATGTCTGGAGAAAAACATATCCACTTTAAAAAGCACTCTTCGAGACATTGACTCACTGTTAGAGTCAACTGAAGTGGAGGACAACAATGAGTGTCTACAACAGGTCTCCACTGTGTCTGCGGTGGCCCTCGACTTACCATCAGTTGCCGAAGACATTCTCAAGTCATTGCCGAAGTCAGTCTTCAGGACAGGACTACTGTCACCAGTGATGACGGTCTGCAAAGCGAGTGCTTTGACCCGAAGGCTACCCATCGCTCCCGGTTTGGTCTGACGGACGTCTGTGTCGACTATCAATGGTTTAGTCAGTAGTTTGGACTAAACTACGGATCCAGTCTTCGGATGGCCTCAAATGGTTAACCCCTTCTGCCATACGATTCACATGTGAGTCAACGCACACCACAATCAAAGAAAGCCATAAACTTTTAATTCACTATTTATTTTAGTCATTAAGTTATTAACAACATTTTAAAAAGTTTTCAATTTTGTATCTCATTTAGTGATAAGTTTTCACTTTTTTGTATTTTATTATTAATTTTATGCATTTGTTCTGTAATTTATTTATTCATAATTTTATATAACTTTTTAAACTAAATTTAGTAAATAATTTCATAAATAAAATTATATTCCAGTTATTATTAATTTTGCAATTAATTAAAAATGTCATAATTTATGAATTAATGTTTGATTTGTTATCAATTATTGTTTATATACTTTTAATTATAACTTTTGAATTCATTTTGAGGTTTAGTTTAAATGTCTTCAGAGGAGAAGTGATTGACGACAACGAGTGGTACGAGTGTTGTGTTAATGAGGACATGGATTCACGAAGAAGTTATGTCTTGAATGACGATATCTTGGGATTGATTTTCAATGAATTAAATGTCAAACAATTGTTGAGATTAGAGTCGGTTTGCATTGAATTCATGGATTGTGTCGGAAGTGCTCTCCAGAGGAAGAATGCACTGAGAATTGGTTCCAATGGATATGTATTTAATAAAAAGCATCATTTATTAGAAGACATAGACATCACTGGAGCTATTGTTTGTAAGTTTGACAATAAATACGATTTGATTGAAAGTAAAGACACATTAGACTTATTCCTCCGGAAGTGTTTGAACATAAAGTCATTGTATTTAAGTTATAGTCGTCTGAATGGCGAGACATTAGCTATGATTGTGAGCCGATGTCCACAACTGAAGCGCTTGTATTTGAACGACAATCTGATTACAGAGTCTAATGAAGAGATGATGAACGCATGGAATCCATTATTGTCTCAATTGTCTCATTTAACTCTCGAGCGAACCGTTGACTATAATATACCGCAAATTTTGCCACAATTATTATCACTTGAATCCATTGAATTCATTGATTTAATGTATTTAAGTTATGACTCAATTTTTAAATGTCTTTCGCAAAGCATACGGTGTCTGAAACTCAAGAATATCAATGAATTGATGCACTCATTGGATGTATTGATGATAAGATGTCCGCAATTGGAAGCGCTCTCCATATCTGAAACTTATAGCGAGGGTTGGGATCAAGTTTTTGCTGGTATTTGCAGTTATTTCAAACTTAAAAGTTTTGACATTAAATTGAATCGTTTGCCGATTAATGTCTTCGTCGAAAACATCTCAAATCTCAATGAATTAAGACATTTGGCTCTGAATTCAGACATTTATTTTGACACAAATGCTATGAAACCCATGCCTTCACTCGAGTCTTTAGTATTGGATAAAGTGATGTGTTTTCCGCAAATGTTGGCTAATTTTGAACAAATATATCCAAATGTAAAGCATTTACTTCTGGATAACATTTGGATCAAATGCGAGGGCATTCATGGCTCGGCCCAACTCTCCGGATGCCGACAATGCATACACAATAGTATGAGTTTTGTATCACAATTACCACATCTCAAGAAATTGTGTATTGATTTAGAATTTAAAAGATTTTCCCTTATATTTAATGATATGAAACTCTTCACAGAACTCAATGTCTTGTGTTTGAAATCCTATGAAAACACAGAGGAATTGTTTTTGTTTGTATACCATTGTATTAAATACAGGGTTTCGAAGAAGTTTTTCAAACTTAAATTGGATCCAAATATTAAGAAATCACTTATCAATCGTTTAAATGGTATGAAAGTAACGATTCCTAAGAATATTATCATTAAATCCAATGAATGTTTTGATTTTTAAAATCCGAGTCAACAAAACTTGTTATAAAAATCTGTACACATTTGATCACAAGTGTATTCAAACCAATATTAAAACAATGAATATATAATTAAATGTATTTTTATTTATAACAATTCCCTATTAAAAAGTAAAAACAAATTTTCATGTGTTTAAAAAAATAATAATTTTATAATCAATTAATTTATGGCAACAATTATCGCAAACAGTGATTTCATAACTCTATTAACTTAAATGTAATTATAATTAATAATGACTTGAAAACAATACAACAAAATAATTGCAATTCTTTACGTAAACCATTGAGATTCATATTAAAAGACAAAATGAAATTAATTATTAGATTCATTGACATAAATACTGATATTTATAATAAATTTAATACTAATCACAATAACATCAGAACTGAACGCATAAAAAGTTGTATCAAATAATATGAAAAGTCAATTGAGAATCACAATAGGACTAAATTGCGGAACCGATGGCTAATTCGTGGGTTCGCTCTTCACTCGAACCGCTCGATAGCTTTGTGTGGCCTCAATGGGCGGCTTCCAGACGTCTCGGGGGTCGCAGTACTCGAGTACACCTCTGTCTACAAACTCCTGGAACACATGTCGTTCAGGCTTTGAGCGATCATTCTTTAAGGCCAGGTATAGATCCACTTTGAATGGAGAAGTAGTGCTCTGATAGGGGCCCACAAAACAAACAATTTTAAGTAACTTTAGCGCACAAATAATAGGCACAAAACTGACCTTAAATTTGGCCAAAATAGGCGGGACTTCGGGCAAATTGGCCAAATAGGTGGCCATTTCTGTCGATAAAGCCTCACTCCGAGACCAGAGCTGATTGTTGGCCGGCTTTATGTTAAACAATTCGCATAGTATTGAGTGCGCTTTCGGTTTCAAATGACTTCGTGGAATCGCTCGAAGACTGTTGTAAAACATAGAGTAAAACAAAAATATAAAAACTTTAAATTAAAAACCAATTGTTTTGCAATCAAAATGAGACACAAACTCTTTGAAATTGATCCATTCCGTGTTGCCGTAGTCCACGTAAATCACGTGAGCTTTACGTTCGGTGTGCTTAACACAGATGATGAGCGCCCGATACCAGTTATTATCTTCGGCACTACAGGCCACACATGGAGTGCCTATAAGTGATCGCATAAACAACACATTCAATACAACAAAGATTATAACACACAACAAGTGGTTTATCACAAACCCTCGGCAGGACTATTGAGTGGTGCGAATGTATCGATATTATTGCGCATCACATCCAGTCCGGAGAGGAAGGACTTGTGCTCGTCGTTAATGACCCGATCCCTGTCCTGCGGTCGTTGAACTTCAGGAATGTTGAAAAAGGCGTATTTCGTGGTCAACGAGAAGGCAATCACCACTTCGTAAAAGCGGTTCGCGTCAAACACTTTCGGATATAAGCCGTACGTCCGCTCAATAATGCCTTCAATGTTGAGGTACTCGTCCACCGCTTCGCTCTCTTCGTTCCGATCGGTGGCCAGAAGTCCCTCACTCTCTAAATATGCTAATAGCGAGACGTATGTGTTGTCTATCGGTATATCAATACTCACTTTCATAGGCGTTTGCGGGTAATTCTGGTCAACACAAAAATGATTACAAAATTAGCGTTACATTGAAAAATATAATCGCCGGACAGTGTTTAGTCACCAAACTTTAGTGTATTATAGCTCTTAAACTATACCATAGAGTACTTACTTCCCAAAAATAGCGGCACTTGTTGTCCAACACTTGCTTATAGATAATATTGCGGATCTGTTTGTCGGCCTCTTCGCTGCGGGGCTTAATGTTAATGATGTGACACTTGATGGCCTGTTTGGGCACATTTCTGCCGAACACATCTGAGCTCAGATTTTCAACGAGAAGCGACTCCTGATTGCCGTAATCAACGTATCTAACGGTCGGCAGTCTCTGGCCGTCCGGAGCCGTACCGAAGCCCACAATCTCCGCCCGATTCCACGTGCGGTCGAAATTGAAATACGCGGTGCAGGCGTTGCCTTTGCTTAAGGAACCGACGAACGGAGCCAACGCTCCCTTCTCTCGCAGCGTATCCATTATCTGACACTCGAGAGCAGTGGTCGGCTGCGGGTCGCAGTCGTTATGAAATATGCGGAACGATATGTCAAAGTCTTTGTTCACCACAAACTCTGTGCCCCACCCGAAGAAGTTCTTTTGGGTCGGCAGCGTTGGCTCCTTGTACTTAAAATCTTGGATCAGATCCGACGGCTGATAGCGGAGAGACAACGCTTCCAACGCCGACCCGCCCATCGGAAACAGTGTTAATGGCATTTCCTGGCGGTCGCCCTTAATATCTTCGTTATTGATCTCTTGGTCGTCATCGATGTTCTCGTGGCTGTTATCCGAAACAGTGGATCCATTAAACGCCAAACCCTTGTTGACGAGCGCCGAGTGAAGGCTATCGTAAACAGTCTTCTGGCGCGAGAAAGCGCCGGGAATTGTGGTCACTTTGGCGTACAGTCGGACAGCGATCGGCTCGTTCTCGATGTCGTCGTCTTTGATTAGAATCATGAGATCTTCTTGTTTAAGAAACTGCTGGCACTCGTCGCGCGCCGTTTGTGTCCAGTTGTCACCGCCGGCCGGTCTTATGCCGTGGAGTTTGCATTTCATAGCAAACGGACCGTCTTTTCGGAATTTGTCCGTCAATTCGCGCATTTCATTCATTTTAACGGTATGTTTAGTGCCGTAATCCATAGCCAGCACCTTATAGGTGGGCACCGCTTCGGGAGACGAGGCGCTATCTGTAGTCAACAGATCCAACACTTGACCCCTACGCCAATCGTTGGCCACTTTAAAGGCGCACAAGTCTTCGGCGTTGTAGCCGACGGTGCGGTCATACGGATGTCGCGCCGACGCGTACTCGGAGTACAACTCGTTTTCAAAGTGTTTTTCAAAATAGTCCTTCACTTCCGCTTTAGTGATCTGCACGAAGAACTCTGCGGGCGATTCCATGAGAGTCACCCGTACTTTGATAAGTGACGTCCGTTTGTCTGAATTGGACCGTTGATTGCGTTCCATTAGATCTTTGGTCACAATCAAAGCCGACACTTTGTACGGCAGATCCATCACCGCTGCCGTCGCTGCGGCCGATGAACTACGACTATCACCGCCGCCGCTAACAGTAGACACGTGCGAGCTGTGAGCCCTGTCGTCATCGGAGATGGAGTGGTGGCCAGTGCTGTGAGCGGCGCCCTTCTTCACCAACAGTTCGTTCACTTTGACACCGTATTCGCCGCCGTCGTAACTCCTCAGCACAACCATCAGTTTGGGCTCTTTGGTGGCCGTGTGTCGCAACTCATTCACCGTCATCGTCAGTATCTGCGGCCCCTTATCGTTGGATATCGAGAACTTGAAATCTTTGATACCCTATTCAACGATACAAAACACCAAAATTTAACATTAGTTTCGCAAATCAATTGAAAATCAATACAAAAAATACTTTTAAAATAGTTTTAGCAAAATATGCAAAATAAACAGCAAAACAAAGTGTTATATAAAATATTTGTTAGTTAGTGTTTATCGGATTTAAACACTAAAAAGTATTTTCAAAAATTACATCTTCTTTCCATTTGAAACCAAAGGCCGGCTCGACGTGAGTGAGTCCACAGATGATCGCCTGCTTCGGCATCTCGAAGAAGTCGTCTTTCAAGAGCCTTAAGTCCCGAATGCGAACCGTCTCTTCGTTGCCAAAGTCGACAAACTGTATGACCGCTTCGGTGCCCGAAGTCTTCGTGCGACTCTTCACGACAGCCCTGTAGTACTTCTTATCGCCAGAGAAGATAGCGGCACAAGGAGTGCCCGGTTTGGGACAGTAGTACGTGTAGATACCGTCGGTCTGGCGGCTGTACGCGGCGTTCAACTTCTCGAGCATATCCATCAGCACTTTGTGGTGGCGCTGGAGTTGAACGTAGAAATGGTCGGGCGTTTCCACGTGCGAGACCAACACCGACGATGTGCTCATCAGTTTTGGCAACTCTTCGCTCTTATAGCGATTCGATTGACTCTTATGGCGACAATAGGAGCCGAAGTCGATCTGTCCGGTGAGAGCCGCGCACTCGTTGCGTACCAACGCCTCGATTACGGACGGGATCTGATAGACGACGTCCGGCACGTCGTAATGGATGAGATCAACAAATTTATAGCCGTCGCGGGTCTCGAAGTCAAACGAAATGACCGCATTGTTAGTCACGTAGAGTTTGAAGAGGTTCTTCGCGGCGGCGCTCCACTCACGGGAAGCGCTCGACGAAGACTTTGGCTTAACGTTATAGAGGGCGCACTTTATGGCGAACGGGGGATACTTGCGGGGGTCGAACAGTTCCGGTCGCTTCTCGCGTATGTGATCCCAATTAATCACTTCACTCACGCCGTAGTCAATGAGCTGCACATTGGCGGCGAATCGGCGTTCGCCGCGACCCGATTGGTCGATGAAAGTGACGGTTCCTCTGCACCAACACTTCTTGATCAGCGAATAGGCGAACACCGACTCCCCGGTGGCCATCCCATCGACGCCCGGCCCGTGATTATAAGCCGAGTTACAGATGGCATCTATTTGTTGACACATTATGTCAAACCTCTCTTTGTCCGACACTTTTTGCACATAGAATTTATGCGGATTATCGATATGAAGGATATTTACCACTTCTCTGTTGAGAGTGTCCTCTGACTGGTCGTCCATTGCCGGCTGCGCCTCGTCCTCATCGTCCGATAGGGTCACCGTATTGTCGGGCCTATGATTCGTGCCGTTCTCTGTGACCGCCGCCCCCGCAGTCGCTCCCGTTGTCGACGTGTGTCTCTGTCTCTCGAATTTGCCGAACTTCTTGAGCTCGTCTTCGATGTTCTCGTTGTGGATGAACTTAAAGTCAGTCTTCGGTGGATTCACTTGAATACAGTTGGAGTCTCCGGACAACAGATCGATCTGTTTGCGCAACTGTTGCCTCTCTTTGTCGGTATGGGTTTGAATGGATTGCAAGAGTTTCCCCTTTAGATCCGATCGTTTGGTCAGAATCTCATTCATGAAGACTCGAAGCTCCTCCTGTCGGCCGTCCGCGAGTGCGTCCAACTCTCGCAACAGCTCTTTCTCGCGGAACTGAAGAATAGAGTGGAACCGATGAAACATCTCGCGAGTGCTCTGTTTGGACTCCTGGAGCCACTCTTTGGTCTCATCGGTAGACCGATTGATTGCCATATGATTAGTGGACAATTCGATGAACGACTTTATGCCGTTACGGACAGTGTCCTGGAACTGCTTCGGCGCCGTCGCCGGGATCTTTGACTCTATGGTCTTCATTGTGGTGTTGTCTTCGCGCAAACTATTGAACAGTCGCTGATCATTGGCCGGCGTTTGAGTGCCGCCCACAGCCGCCGCATTGGTGTCGTCATCCAAGTCTAGGTCCACACACTCGGCCGCCTTCGTGGCCGCAATGGCGCCGCAATCAACTGCGAGACCCAATTGATACAAATCCAATGGCAACATGTCTTTCATTTCTAGCCTTAAGACAGCGGTTCCAGAGGCAGTGGGATCCGTCCACTTCTTAATGTCCAACTCGTGCTGAGCAATAGTGCGGTGGACGGCGTCGCCGATTGTCGTGATTTGGGAACAGATGCGGCATTTGATGAACTCTTTGCTCTGTTGGCGGCAAATGTCCAAAAGGCAGAGCTCACACATGGAGTGCCCGCACACCAGAAGACGCAACGGCACGAACGGATCCGACGAGTCATCGGGTTTGCCGGCGGACACGAGTGGGCATCTTTGCTCTGTTGGCGGCAAATGTCCAAAAGGCAGAGCTCACACATGGAGTGCCCGCACACCAGAAGACGCAACGGCACGAACGGATCCGACGAGTCTAGCCCAAACGGCCGCCTGTGCTCACCCGCTACTCACCGGCGTCTGAAGAACCGGTGCGTAAGTCGCGATGACGTCTCCATCTCAGCGCTGCACAGCACAGAGAGTGGGTAGTAACCGACAGAAGGGAATTGTACTCCTCATGCAAACGATGTCTTCGTGTTTGAGACCTCTTTGTCTGTCGGCAACCGATTATCACCCGAAATGAGGACACAATCTGTGGTGAAAGCAATGGTTTTGTCGAAACGTTTTGTGAATTATGTGTTGTTTGAAAAACAACACGATTTCTGTGTTTTCAATGAAACGCTGGCATAAAGTATGTCTCGAATGGGTTTCACACCTAAACTCACTGCCAATCACTTCAATAGCATTGAGTCATTGCCTCAATAGTGGGTCCAAAACGGGGACTCATTTTTGCGCACATTATTTATGGACAGTATTTCACATTTTATTTAGTGCTGAAATCAATGAAACGCTTGCCGTTTGAAAGTTTGTGCAAAACTTTAGTTATGTTTTTAATTAAAGTTTTTAATTAAAAATTTTTAGTTTAATTAGTGTTAAAATCAGCGCTAATTGTATTGCAATGACTGTAAACGTATGTATACTCTATGCTTGTTATGGATATTCATTGTATGCTATAATAAATTCATGGTTTAAATGCCAATCAATATTACAACATATGTGTAAACATGTGTTAAATTTAGCGTAAATTCAGTGTTAATTATAATAAAAATTCAACTGATTTCAAAGACACTCATTGAAGGCAACGATTGTCTTGATTTGTGACCACAAGAAACCTGTGATAATTGTCTGAATGTTTGAAAATTTTCATTTAAAAACTACACACAAAATGTAAACAAACATTTGATTGAGTTTTTTCTGGTCTCAAAAATTGATATCAAAATTGATAACAAAATATAACAAAAGTTTGGTTTTGTGTGCAAAACGTGTCATTCATTTCACAATTTATTAACAAATCTAATGTTTAATCAGTTTTTGTTTGCATTTCATTCACTAATCATTTGCTGTTTTATTGCCTCAGAATTGCTACCAATCTATGGATGAGTTAAAAGTGATCAAACAATTCAGGGCTTTGCAGCCATTAGTATCAGACAATACGCTGAAGACATCCGTCAGACTTCTGGCTGTTTTCGGTTTCAACGGAACTGAAGTGATATTCGCCACCAAAGAAGACAATGTCTACGGCTTTGGTCGCAATCGGTTCGGGACTTTAGGCTTAGGGGTTGACGACGAAGAAATCCCAACTCCAAGACTCAACGCCACTCTATCGGGCAAACGACTGAAGAATTTGTATTACGGGTTCGGCCACTGTATTGGACTGACGGCCAGCGGCCAGTTGTACGCGTGGGGCGAAAACGATTTTGGTCAGTTGGGCATCGGGTCGTACGAGTCGACATGTGTTCCCCAACTACTACAAGAATTTACTGGCCATAAAATTGTTGCCGTGAGTTGTGGTAACAGACATTCGCTGGCGCTGACCAATGACGGCCAGGCGTGGGCCTGGGGTCGCAATTCATTCGGTCAAATCGGTGACCGGACGGTGTGTTTCAGACCAGCGCCCGCTCGGGTCTCAATCTGACTTGGGTAACGAAGCGACAGAAGGCCCTTTACAGTAAGTGACCGCGACTGCGCGTGACCTTAGCATATGGAGACCCCAGAGTTGCTAAAGCCGGTTAACCCAGCTGTAGCTCTACTTCTAGTCGCTTCTTTCAGCGACGGAAGACCTAAAGAGCGATCGTATAACGAATGCCCGGAACTTATCCCTGGCTTTGAGGAGACTGTGTTTAAGAAAGCTCTTTGCGGTCCAAACCATACGCTACTGCTGTCCGCCGACGGCTACATACACACCATGGGTCACAACGATTTTGGGCAGATAGGGAACCGCTGTTTCGACAATCAATACTCACTCATTAGAATACAACCTGATCTCAAATTCAAAGACATTGTCACTAATTACGATCACACCGTATGTTTGGCCATATCGATGGATAATAGGACATGGATTTGGGGCTATACTTACCACGGGAGAAAGATTCACTGCCCGTGGGATGTGACCATTTTTACGAAGCATTTCACGCTATTTGATGTTTACGCCAAATACTCGGGAATTAATAAAACTTTTGAATCAATTGTTTTCGGCGATGAGTTACCCGACGAACAGTGTTTGCCATCTAATGATCAATATGTGGTAAATCATGGAAACAGTACGAGTGAAGAGGTGTCAGTTCGCAATAGCTGTTCACTGGACTCATGCGATGATAATATGCCGGGAATTTTGTTTCAAAATCATTTAGTGGAGGCCTTTGACGATCAATCGGACTTTGATTTGGTGTTTGTTTTCAAAGAGGATGTGATTTATTGCCACAAAACTATTCTTGAGATCCGAAACAAATGTTTCTGGAAATCAATTGAGAAATATATGGAAAACGATAACGAGGTTTATATCGGCGAACAGTATTCATACGAAACAATGTTTTCGTTCATTCAATACTTGTATTCAATGACACCCGAAGTTAATCTCCACAACTGTAACCAACTCTTGGAATTGTCGCACACTTACGGCGAAAGCGATCTCAAAGACATATGCGCTCAATGTTTGCAATCTATTGTAGATTTGAATAACATTTGTATTATGTATGAAACGGCTGTTAATTACGAATTAAATTCATTAGAAAACGTTTGCTTAAAGTTTGCGGCAAACGATTGGAAAACAATTTGCAAATCAAATCACTTTCAATCGATGGACGCAAAACTTTCGCAACAATTCCTGCACTCAATCGTTGCGTTTAAGACTTGATTACTATGTGAATTAAAGATCATTTTATTTTCACAATTCATTCATTATGTTATCATTATATTTAATGCATGTTTACTTGAAGTTGTTTGTTTAATGGACTGAATCTAAAATGAAAGTACAATTATTGTATATTTTGTAAAATAAAATATTAATTTCGCACATTTTTAAGAAACTTATTTATTTAATTTTTAATTATTTCTGTGGTTTGTTTTGGTTCTATAGTAAATGAATTGATGTATTGTTTACTATTAACACCGAGAAGTGTATTAAACTTAATGTCTTCACAGTATTTGCATAAAGATTGACACAAACGGAAAACATAAGCATAACTGGAATATAAGGAAATAATTTATAAATACGGTATACTGAATATGTTTGCGAAACAAAGATCTAAAAAGTAATTTAAAAATTCATTGCAATTATTTAGTCAAACTTATAAAACTAAACTAGCTATGTTTAAAGTTCTGTTAGTACTAAAGTACTTTTGTTGTAGTGTATTGTATCGCAAACTAGTATTATGACAGTTTTGATTACATAAATATTCATGTAATATTTAAAGTGAGCTGGTGGTTTTACCGCCTATTATCTCATAAATGTAAATCAAATTAATATGTTCTTATTGTCAGTGCAATCGCTGGCATCCATGCATTGAACAATCAAATACCATATATGAGAGAAAACATCAATATTTATAAAATGAACATTTCTTATAATATAATTATTATATAATTAAAGTATACAATGAAAAGCATTATCTGTTATGCGTTGATAATATGGGGATTTAATAATTTGATTGCCGGCACCACTGATGGACAAAATGATTGGCGCATATCTGTCGATGACTTTAACTATTTGTCAAACTTTTCTCTTAAGCCCAACGATAATAATCGGATTCGTTATGAGAATAAGTGTTCGCTAAACAAACTTATGGACAAAATGTTTGTGTCGTTAACACCGGCGGACTATTCCGAGACAAAGTTATTTAGTGTATAAATAGCCTCTCAATTTGTATAGTTGCTTTGCTAACCATGCAAATCTTCTGAGGCCCTAAACGCTGTTTTACACTCGTTTTGTATGTTTGGATAACAGCTAGCTAACTCCTGTCGATTCAGTGAATTACTGCTGGAAATTGATTTACCAAACGATTGCATGTCTTCATTGATTAGGATTATGTCCGGCATTAGGGATAACAAACAATGGGCTCTTCGGTGTATGAAATAACATATTTTACAATAATTCAAAAATAACACTATTTTATTATAACTTATTATAGTTTTGAATACTTTGCCTCAAATGAACGGTATTATTGGCAACAATAGGATGCCATCATTTGATTACGACGAGTGCCTTCGCTTTGAAAGTCCTGACAATGAGATAAATTGGCCACAAATGAGAGGACAGTACTGTTGGTTGGGTGCCATCGATGTGTTGCCTACTGTTGAACAATATAAACAAAATCCATTAAATGAATCGATTGTCGATAAAATGAATGACAATTACGTTAATTTTCCCAACAAATTGAAAAACATATTTTACGCCAATTATAACCGAAAAAGTACCGGAAAAATCAGCCCTAAGTATTACTATGACATAATAGGAGCATGGCAATATAGCAAAACGTTCATGACCAAATTTCCTGCCGGAATATGCATTCCCAGCACTTGTAGGCCAGAAGATATCGAATACGCTATCAATAAAAGTTTGATTTTTGAATTTAAAAATATGAAAATTAATTTAATTTAATTGTTTAAAAATATTATTTTTAGTTTTATACCCAATAACACAAATTCCTATCGTTGTGGACACTGATTGCGATTATGTCAATAAACCTATTATTTTTAATGGATATAATAAGACTGCACTGTATGTAGAATTTTTAAGTTAAAAATTAATCTCAATAATTATTTGTGAATAGAAAAATACAAAATTTTAATTATAGTGCATTTTGACAATAATTACAGAATAACATTTACCATATTGATATCGTTGACCATAATCTCAACTGTGTATGAATTATATGTGCAAATATTGGCAAAAATAAATGGCAAAGAGATCTTATTTATAAACAAAATATTAATTTCATTCTCAATCATAACAAATGGCAAAATATTATTGACACCGACCAAAAAAGCGGATACATTTGCCTATTTATACGGTGTGCGGACTATAATGGTGTTTATAATGATGTTAATGCATCAGTATTGGGCCGGTTTGTCGCCCCTCCACTCTAAGCACTACAAGCTTTCAGCCCCCGCCGCCCTCTTCACTGATTACCGTTACGCCCCCTTTAAGAATATGAATCTCATCGACACCTTCTTCTTTATAACAGGTTTCGTAGAATTTAATTTTATTGTCCTAGGTTAATTATTGCCATGATTAATATTGTTAATTTGCCACAACGAATATGTTAGGATAATTATTTATTCATAACTTATAACTTTTATTTCTAAAGGAATGATCACTTGTTATGCAAATGTGGCAATTGATAGCGAATGGAGCGGAAAATTCAATTATTTTAAATTTATTTCACTGAGGTTTTTGTTTTTCTAATTATTTTATACTTATTTGATTATAATTTATTTATAAATCTAACGCTAAATAATATAAATATGTTTTAAAATTGATCTCTACAGATATCTAAGAATAATGCCGCCCACTCTGGGTGCTATTCTAACCCTATTCATCTTACCATTAGTTGGCAATGGTTTGTATGCTTAATGATATTGCCATAATTGATTTAGATTACTATTTGTCAATAAAAAATTTCAGGCCCCAAATGGGAAATGACGATAAATGGTCTGTATATACCGTGTCGTGACAACTGGTTGTCCAGTGTTCTCACCACAGCTCATATCGATATTCCCGAAACATATGTCGTAAGTTTTTTAACTCGTTTTAAAATCATTTAATACTTTATAATTAAATTAAAAAATATCATGTTTTAATTACAGGAAGTTTTCTCATTCTTATTCGTTCAGTTTAATACAGTAAGTGTTGTGTTTTACTTCAAAATTAATGAACTAGAATACTAATAATTACCCTAATAAATTCCATTTTTTTAGTGCAACACGGCAAATTGGTATTGGTTTACTTATTAATTAATATGATCATTTGAAATCACCCATGACCAAAACACTATTAAATTTTAACACAATGAAGGTATGCCTCATCGGACTTTCATCTAACAATGTTTGCGCCCATTGTTTTCCTTGTGCTCTACAATTACGGGAAATACGGTATCGTTTGGAATATAATAGTAATAATTGTGGGAATGTTTATATGTTTGGCACCAAAACTTTTGTGGGATATACCGTACATATTTGAATACATGGCCCCCAACTCCATATACATCAACGCCAAGGCATTTACCATATATTACTGGCGCACAGAACCACATCTCGTAAGCTATGCCATTGGCTTATTGTATCAATAAATCACATATTTATCGGAGAGTTAAACATATCAACGAAACGATTGGTACGTTTAGAAGACTCCGGGATTTGCGACAAAATGTGAGCAAAACATACAAACCTATTGTCGATCGATTGAGGACCCGATTCAGTGAATTACTGCTGGAAATTGAGTTACCAAACGATTGCATGTCTTCATTGATTAGGATTGTGTCCGGCATTAGAGATAACAAACAATGGGCTCTTCGGTGTATGAAATAACATATTTTACAATAATTTAATAATAATTTTAAAATAACACTATTTTATTAAAACTTATTATAGTTTTGAATACTTTGCCTCAAATGAATGGTATTATTGGCAACAATAGGATGCCATCATTTGATTACGACGAGTGCCTTCGCTTTGAAAGTCCTGACAATGAGATAAATTGGCCACAAATGAGGGGACAGTACTGTTGGTTGGGTGCCATCGATGTGTTGCCGACTGTTGAACAATACAAACAAAATCCATTAAATGAATCGATTGTCGATAAAATTAACGACAATTACGTTAATTTTCCCAACAAATTGAAAAACATATTTTACGCCAATTATAACCGAAAAAGTACCGGAAAAATCAGCCCTAAGTATTACTATGACATAATAGGAGCATGGCAATATAGCAAAACGTTCATGACCAAATTTCCTGCCGGAATATGCATTCCCAGCACTTGTAGACCCGAAGATATTGAATACGCTATCAACAAAAGTTTGATTTTTTAATTTAAAAATACTAAAATTAATTAAATTGTTTACAAATATTATTTTATTTAGTTTTATACCCAATAACACAAATTCCTATCGTTGTGGACACTGATTGCGATTATGTTAATAAATCCGTTGTTTTTAATGGATATAATAAGACTGCACTGTATGTAGAATTTTTAAGTTAAAAATTAATCTCAATAATTATTCGTGAATAGAAAAATACAAAATTTTAATTATAGTGCATTTTGACAATAATTACAGAATAACATTTACCATATTAATATCGTTGACCATAATCTCAACCATATATGAATTATATGTGCAAATGTTGGCAAAAATAAATAGGAAAGAGATCTTATTTATGAACAAAATATTAATTTCATTCTCAATTATAACAAATGGCAAAATATTATTGACACCGACCAGAAAAGCGGATACATTTGCCTATTTATACGGTGTGCGGACTATAATGGTGTTTATAATGATGTTAATGCATCAGTATTGGGCCGGTTTGTCGCCCCTCCACTCTAAGCACTACAAGCTTTCAGCCCCCGCCGCCCTCTTCACTGATTACCGTTACGCCCCCTTCAAGAATATGAATCTCATTGACACCTTCTTCTTTATAACAGGTTTTATAGAATTTAATTTTATTGTCCTAGGTTAATTATTGCCATAATTAATATTGTTAATTTGCCACAACGAAAATGTTAGAATAATTATTTATTCATAACTTATAACTTTTATTTCTAAAGGAATGATCACTTGTTATGCAAATGTGGCCATCGATACCGAATGGAGCGGAAAATTCAATTATTTTAAATTTATTTCATTGAGGTTTTTGTTTGTCTAATTATTTTATACTCATTGGATTATAATTTATTTATAAATCTAGTGGCAAATAATATAAATATGTTTTAAAATTGATTTCTATAGATATCTAAGAATAATGCCGCCCACTCTGGGTGCCATTCTAACCCTATTCATCTTACCATTAGTTGGCAATGGTTTGTATGGTTAAAGATATTACCATAATTGATCTAGATTACAATTTGTCAATAAACTATTTCAGGCCCAAAATGGGAAATGACGATAAATGGTCTGTATATACCGTGTCGTGACAACTGGTTGTCCAGTGTTCTCACCACAGCTCATATCGATATTCCCGAAACATATGTCGTCAGTTTTTTTTAACTCGTTTTAAAATCATTTAAAACTTTATAATTAAATTAAAAAATATCATGTTTTAATTACAGGAAGTTTTCTCATTCCTATTCGTTCAGTTTAATACAGTAAGTGTTGTGTTTTACTTCAAAATGAATTAACTAGAATATTAATAATTACCCTGATAAATTCCATTTTTCAGTGCAACACGGCAAATTGGTATTGGTTTATTATTAATTAATATGATAATTTGAAATCACCCATGACCAAAACACTATTAAATTTACCACAATGAAGGTATGCCTCATCGGACTTTCACCTAACAATGTTTGCGCCCATTGTTTTCCTTGTGCTCTACAATTATGGGAAATATGGTATCGTTTGGAATATAATAGTAATAATTGTGGGAATGTTTATATGTTTGGCACCAAAACTCTTGTGGGATATACCGTACATATTTGAATACATGGCCCCCAACTCCATATACATCAACGCCAAGGCATTTACCATATATTACTGGCGCACAGAACCACATCTCGTAAGCTATGCCATTGGCTTATTGTGCGGGTATTTAATCAAATGTAAGCCTAAACTGTATTGCGGCGGACGGGCGGGTGAACTGTGCCTATGGCTCGTGTGTACGAGCGGTACAGTTGTCTCGATCTACTGGTGGAACCACTTCTGGGATCCATACTATCCTTTGACACGATTAGAAATTTACTCATTTCTGGTCATTTCTAAGCTCCTGTATTTAAGCGGTTGGTTTTGGCTCACGTATGCCTGCGCTACTGGACGGGGAGGTCTCGTTTTAATATAAGTTACCATGTTTAATTATATTAATCATGCTCAATAATTATATTCTGTCACAGGTTTTATAAATAAATTTCTTTCGTGGAAAGGCTTTTATTCAACGAGTGTTGTATCGTTTGAAATATGCATTGTATGTGCAATTTCTACCATGTTAATAGTATCATCATGCTTAAATTTTAATTAATAAATCTAGATGCATTCAATGGTAATCGCATATCGAATGGGAATCGCTCGACAAAAAACCTTCTACAGCAATTACCATATTGTAAATACATATTCAATCACTTGTAACTATTTTGTAATAATTAATTTGTGTACTAATATCAGTGGACAGTAATGGCCTGCGATTATGTGGTCACGTATATAATCGCCTGTATATTCTTCGTGATAGTGTCGGCGCCTTTTGCTAATATAGTCAACACATGTTTTAAAAGTAAATCAGATATATTAGTGGATAATAGGCTTATGTAGTCCAGCACTAAATAATCACTATAAGCACATCTTGGATTATTTATTGCAATTTAATTTATACCTCCATAGTTTATAATTATATTTTATTTTATCATGATTAGTCCAATGTAAATATTAATAAAAATTAAAGCCCATTAATTTATAAGAAAATTTTATATTTTTTAGTAAAATCATAGATAAATATAGTTTTTGTGCTATTTTTCTGTTGATAACACACTTTACGGAATATTTCTTTTTTTTGTTATACAAAAAATGAAACTTTGAAAACAATTTATAACTAATTATTACATAACGGAATAAAATCTCTTAAAAACAATTCATTTTGTAACTAATAATAGTAACAATTTTTTGTTTATGTAAAACAGTTGTTGTGTTTGTGGCCAACACTTTGGGCCGGTTTGGTCTCTAATCGGGCAAAATATCAACGATGTCATCGTTGCCGAAGTCGTCCTCGTCTTTGTTCACATTGCGTTTCCAAGAAGTGGTGGGCCTTTCGTTATGCACTTCCAGCGACTCGTACACAGACATGTCCACCAGATTCTTGTTCCCGTTGGCGTCCAACCCGTTGTCGAGCCGCTGTTGTTTGCCATTACCGTTACCATTGCCGCCCCCTTTGGAGGCCGTACTCCTTGGACTGGCGGACGTCAGATAACCGCTGCTACTGCTGGAGGCCGAGCCCTCCCGAGAACTGGCGGCCGACCGGCGATTGGACGCTCGACTCGCGCTACGGGACAGCACACCGTTGACACCGTTCAGACCGCTGGCCACGCGTTGGTCTTTGATCTCTTTGGACTTTTCCAGTTTCTTGAGTTTGTCGGCGAATTCGTACGAGTCTTTGAGTCCCAAATCGGTGGACACGCGGATCAAGAACTTAAGGCATTCGATGTTTTCGGGGAACAGATTGTGGATATTCTTGTAACAGTTGTACGCGTTCTGGTAATTACCGCTCCGGCGATGGCAGGCGCCTATCATTAACAGCCATTTGATTTGTTTTGGTCTGTTTGAGAGAGAGTTTCGAGAAGCGGGACAACAAGAGCGAACACATTTCTATAATCGCCGTGTTTTAGGAATATTTACGCAAATTTATGTTTATTTTGATTCAATTTGTTACAAGAATATAATTTTAATATATATTGAATGCAATTTTGTTAATAATTAATCATGATAATTTTTATTCAGCAAAACAACAAGGTATAGTGAAATGGCATATCTGTAAACTGTACAACTCACTGGACAAGTGCTGCTCTTTCCAGGTATTTGATGGCCTTTTCGTAAATCTTGTTTTCAATATAATGTGCGGCCAATCGTTCAATGGTTGGTATGTGTGACGGAAAATACCGATAGCTCTATGAGTGAGTGAATTAATTAAAATCACGGACTTTAACATAATGGTCATTTTAATGGCAATTAATACATACGTCTGTTATATAGCTAAAGGCCTGTTGTTTATCATTGTCCGCATCGCACATATCACTCAACTTCACCAGAAGTGACGGATCCGATGGCACAAAATGTAATAGTTGTTGGTAAAAGTCCAGCGCCTGATCCCTATTTCCCAGTAATTCGTAACTAAAAGTATAAAATTAATAAAATAAAATAAATTATGTCAAAACTTTCGTGTAATAAACCAGAAAATAAAAACTTTATAAAAGTACTATAAAACCAGAGAAATAAATAATAAATCATGATAGAAACTTAAAATAAAGTTAGAATAATTTACATATAATGCTGAACAACATTTTTTGTATTTCCCAGGCCATTTATTTAACAAATTACCACTTTATAAAGGCTAGTAAATCAACAAATCACTCACATATTGGCGATCTGATAGAGAATATGCGGATGTCTTTTGGTGATGGCATGCAGTTTAAACAGATAGTCCAGCGCTTCCTCACAGGCGCCCAACTTCTTGAAAGCCAGCGACAGGTTATACATGGCTTCCAGACACTGACTTTCGTTATTGACGGCCTCCTTATAGTACTCTTTGGCCCTCTCGTAGTCTTGATGTCGATAATAGGTGTTCCCTCTGTTGACGAGAGCGCCCGCATTGTATCGGTTGGCGTTAATGGCGTCGTCGGCGTACTTCTCGGCCATCGATATGTCGTTTTGAAGCAAATACAGGAAAGACAGGTTTGTGGCCGCAGTGGACGCGCTCTTGTTGTCCCGCTTCTCGAAACTCTTCAAAGTGGCGATCGCTTCCGAGAACTCGCGAGCCCTCAAGTGTTTGACCGCTTTGTTGATCTCGAGGTCGTTGGCGAGATGGGCGTGACGTGAGGCCCGGATCTGCTCCACACACCACTCGTATCCCTGGCTAAATGTGTCGCCGATCACCGGTGCGATCAGTTTAGCGCCCGTCAGTATAGACCACTCCGAGTCGTGTTTCTGTTGTCGTTCCCATTGTCTGAGTTCATCGTTTTTGATCACTTCGACCAACAGATGATTGGCCAGATTGTCGTCGCCGATGTCCGCGTGCATCGCGTACTTGTCCTCAAACGTGTCATCGCTGACCACTTCCAAGAGTTTGGCGAAGTGTTGCTTCATCTGCGGTCTGTCACCCAACGCATAGCTGCAGACAATCAGATGAAACGCTGTCATCGAATCGATTTTCTCAGACATTATGTACTCGAAGGACGTGATGGCGTCCGCGAACTGATTCAACCGCACAAACGATAAGCCGATGTTTTGCATTATCTTCAGACTAATGGATATAACGATATAAATACAGCGCAAAGAATATACGAAAATAACTGTATGTAATGTATAAATATTAATATGGATTATACCGTAAGTCCTTCTGAATAGTGGGTATTTGATCCAAAGCCATGCGAAAAAATTTGATAGCTTTTGGATAATTATTTTGTTTAAAATAAATGTTTCCGATATTAAGCTTCAGTCGGCCTTTCATTTCAAAAGCAAACACAATATTATAATAAAATAAAAACTTAACAGTATTTACAGCACAATCAATGGTCACCTGTATTAGTGAAGGTCCTATTCTTGATAATGGACTGATAGGTGTTGATGGCCTCGGAGTACATGTCGGCGTTCGTGTACTGAACGGCCAAATTGAAGAGTACGGCAAATGAGAGGTCGCTGTTGGGGGCGATAGTGTCGGCTAAAGTCGACTGCTCTTTCATACGGGACAGCGATCGCTCCTTTTGGACGCACTCTTTGGCCTTTTCCAGACTCAGGCTATACTCCAGGCGTTGGGCGGCGAACACACTCTCCTCCAGCAAATCGTTGATCTTCTTCTCCAACAGTTTGACCTTCACTTCGGGCGTCGACTCGTCTCTGGCCTGAAAGCCGGACACCATTGACTTCGCCTGACCTAACGGGTCGAATACACCGCCGACGCCGTTGGCCTGACGATTGCCCTGCGATGTATAGCCCACACCGCGTACGGCAGTCATGGGTCGGGCGGTGGACGGTTGCGCTCCGCCGGCGGCCGCGGTTGCCATCGCACCCCTCGGACCGGACGACGTGATCGACGAGCG
Organism: Medioppia subpectinata; assembly: GCA_905368565.1. NCBI lineage: Eukaryota > Metazoa > Arthropoda > Arachnida > Sarcoptiformes > Oppiidae > Medioppia > Medioppia subpectinata. Next base: position 36,674 of record CAJPIZ010000076.1, read on the forward strand.
CCTATACCCGGCAGTAGTGTTCGTACGGCCGGTGGCGCCAGTGGTTCCCCTGTACCCAGTGGTGACACCTTTGCGGTGACCGTAACTGCTTTTGAGGACCGCCTGTTGGAAGCCTTCATCCGATTGTAAATTCTAACACAATATGTGAGAGACAATCAAATTTTAATTACAAATATTTAGTAATTTCATAAAACAATTGTCACTAACTCTGGTGTCGAGCGCCGGATGAAACTCATTGTAACCCTCGTACAGGTCGTCATCACTTTCGGCTAAAATCACTTTTTCCATCATTTTGTTAGTGTTTTTCTCACGCATACAAATCCCACAATCGTTTGGTTACTATAAATTCAATTCAAAGTTAAATTAATGTTTAAATAATGTACAAGTTTTTGTGTCAAAAGCATAAAGAGAGTCGTATGTAGTTTGTATGGCACAGGCATTCACTGCACAGAATATGTGTGTCTGTGTGTAAAGTATGTGTTGTCTGTATATCCAGTATCTAATAGTAACAGAATATTTTGTTTTCGCTGTGAATTCATAACAAATATACGGATCAATAATTATTAGACACAAAAATCTTGTGAACTATTTAGAGGAGAGACACGACGACTAAACGACTTTATTGTCTATATTTAGATAATTTAATACTAAACTACTCTATCTATCAATAAATTGTTAGCTATTTTTCCCCGTTATTAATAAATAACTACATTTGCAGTATTGTCTTAATTTACTAAACACTATGTATACACCAGTAATTGTAATATACTGTATATATTGGTAAATAAAACTACATTAAGTAATTAGTTTTTCATATAATAGTATTGATTACAATAATTTTTATAATACAATATATTTATTTTCATGAATATTCTTATGGCAATGACCATGGATTCAAGAATCGTATTATAACACGCTATGTATAAGTCTATGCATAAGTCTATACATTTACACAACACCTGCAGATTCTCTAATAATTCAATGCCATTAAGACTATTAAAAAGTCATTTCCATGTCTTATACAAGTTTTATAAATATTAAATTATTATTTTTGTCAAATTGATGGACATCTATGAAACTCTATGTCATTTTTATAACATTGAGACATTAAAACATAAAATTAATTAAATGATAATTATAAATAACTTATTGCTACAATTTTTATAAAAATATATTGTACTGTATAAGGTTGATTATAAATATAGATTAAATAATTATACTAACATATTTTGTATATTGATTTAATATTATGTTTAGTTATTATAACTTACACTTTTATATCTTATTTCCTATTCGATCAATACTTGTCTGTAATGTTAATTAAATGCTAGACTAATAATATTAAAGTAAATTTAATAGTCTTTATAAGTAATAAAACAAAAATTAAGTATTGATATCACTCTCTATTTGAATAAACCATACATTAAATATTGTAATTTACCAAACCGGACAGTTTTCCTGTATATAAGGGATTGTCAGTATACATTATTGTCTACACATACAATAATAAATTTTACTAAAATTTCAAAACTCATTTAAATCTTATCTAAATCTATGGTTGTTAGTGTCACATGGTGTCATAGACACTTTACGTTACGTAACATGATGCACATGCCTCCTTCCTTATTCAACTAGAATTTAACATGGGTTTAGAGCTTAACTCTATGGCTATACTTTAACATTGGTCTCTGCTTGCAATCAAAATTCTATATGTAGAGCGTCGATTTTTCGGTAGCAAAAACAGAGAGAATTAGCATAGTCAAATTCGAGAATTTTGTTTTTATTTCAGTTTAACACAATATTTGTACAATCAATTTATTTTTAAATGGTTTATATGCAGTACATGCACAATAATGACATTTATTAAGTTGATAATAATTAATAAGCCATTAAAATTCAAATCTATAGTTTCTTATGCTTTATATTATCAATTAATTACATATCTATGAGTATTGTATTTCTCTATTCACTGTAGTATACCATAAATTTATTAC
>CAJPIZ010000077.1:0-38624 GCA_905368565.1 Medioppia subpectinata
ATTTAAGCATGATAAATTTTAGTCGAAATTTACACGTCAACAAATACCAAAAATGAGACCCTCCCATAGGAATACATTATTTTGACTGATGCACTTTGAAAAATTTTAGCATCAAAACTAATTATCCGAAGTTAATGAAACTTTATTTTTGGTGCCTACGAATGTAAACCTAAATAATGAAACTATTTTCATAATTTTAAGTATACTATAAATACCATAGTCTAATAGGTTATCATTTCTCCTAATATAAGCAAATAAATACAATGTTTTTCTTTAAATTCTAATTTATGCTGAAATAAGTAATGCAATTCATTGACCAAAATGTATATAATCTTAAATGTGATAAATAAAGTGCTTTAAATCCAATGCTTTCTAAAAGAAAATTATTGTATTTGAATTTTTATAATGATATGTAATTGTTTTGAAATATAAAAAAAGTTATAAAATAAGTAAAAAAGTTAAAGAATATAATAACTGATTGTTTTCAAAAGAAAAAACATTTACTCTTAAAAAACGGGAAAATCCTTTATCTTTCGTTTCAATTGCGAGAGTTTTGTCACAAATTTATGAGAAATACTCTTTTTGTCATTGGATTCACTATTTTTTTGTGTCTTTCCCGTTGTTGTCGGCTATTATTTCCATTTAGTTTTTTTGTGATCATTAGCTACAAAATCAGCCAAAGCTTAACTCTGTTGACCAAATGCTCACAAAGTTTTTTTTGTTTTCTTTTATATTTTAGTTTTTTTGCTGACTTTCTATTATGAGGGAAAGAATAGGACTTATAGAGCCGTCTTATGTCTTCTCACAATTCTATTATATTTCTTAAGTATTGTTTTGTCAAATTATTTTTGGTTCAATTTCAAAGTTTTGCTCTTATTTCTCGGGTAAAGCTTTTCCGAGAATATCTTTTTAGTAGTTATTACGGAAACTTATCGTTGAGTTTTTACAACTACTTCATTGCATTTCAATATTTAAATTTTATTACAATATAACAATATAGTTAGTGACAAATTATTCATTGATAGAATATAAATTATGTAACAAAGTATAGTAAAATACATTAATTAATTCCCAAACTGATTGAAATAGTTAGAATTTAATCCAAAACCACTGGTTATAACACAAGCAATTAGATTATCACTTATTTAACAAACCATAAAAATATTTTTCATTTTCTATATAAGCACCGAAATAAACACATTTAAGCAAATGATTACGTGATTAAACCAAATGTGTCCAAAATGTTGTCAACTAAATATAGTGTGTGATTATAATCACTAAAAATTCCAACAATTTATAAAAGTTCCCTAAAAATAGGATGTTTTTGCGAAAAGTTCTCTATATATGGGACAGAATCACAATAACTTTTAATATAATAGATTGCATTAAACACAATATAAATGAGCATGAACAATATATCCTGCCCATATAATCGGGGACATTTAAAAAATAAATGATCAAAATTTCAAGAAAATAAATTGTTTTAAATTACAATAACTCCAAATGTAATAAAAAATTCTCATTATACCCTAATTACACTCATTTACTATAAAAAAAATAAAATTGTTTAAAAAATTAATTTATATAAATGAACGTAAAGGATATTACGATTAGTTGGCGTAAAAATAATAATTATTATTCTAAAAATAACTTTTAATATATAGTATTGATTAAAACTTTTAGGCCTAATAATAATTTATTAAAATAAATGTGATTTTTTATATATAAATAAACTAAAAGATAGCACATTAAATATCAAGTAATTGTCTAACAAACAAAAAGAAAAATGTAGATATTTTTAATTGCATTTAACTCATAACATGTGTCAAAACAGATGTTAATGTTATTGTAATGAAACACAGAAATAATTTCATTAGAAATATTTTCGTAATAATTATTAAAATATTGTTAAAAATTAATTTTCAAATCATTACTGGTTTGCAGATTACAAATAGTGGCACACATTTCACGAATTGTTTGTTTCGATGACAACATTAAACAAGATTTATATATCGTTTCATTGAAAGTAATTGCAAAAATCGTTTGGTTTTTATAATTTGTGGACAAGTTTTAAAGACAAGACTCCGGAAGAATGGCTGCATTTATAGCAAAACAAATGGTTGGTAACCAACTCTCGGCCGTTAAAGGTATTCAAACATTTTATCAAAATTATATTTATTAATATACTTTGTTGTTATTATAATTGAAATCTAACCTGATTAAAATGAACGCTTTTTTGTGGGGCATTATATTTGAGACAATGTAATTTAAATTTGAAATACAGTATAACATAATTGCGATTTACTATCAGATCCAATGGCCAATTAAAAGTAGAGCTGAAGTGATTTTTACAGCAATTTGTGATAAAACAAGTGGTCAAACAAGAGCTCCATTTGTTTGGTCCCAATATCTGCTTATGTCATACGAATTGTCTCTCTATCTCATTGTAACGTTAATATCCATTGGGATATCATTAGAGCCTCAAGTCTTGTCCAAACTTTTACTTAATATAAGTCGTGAAATACGAGTCAATATATGAGAGACAGCTCTCCCGATGGACTCACTTTCCATTGCCTCTAACCTTATAGTAAAGGCATAAATATAATACACTATTGGTTCGCAAGGAAATACATTTACAATAAAAACGATATCTTTTTAGTCAACATTTGGAAATCAATCGATAGAATGTAAAAAGTTTTTTACATTATATTTCAATCAAAACTTTAGTTTAAAAGTTGCGTAAAACAAATATTCCTTTTAAAACTAGATAAAAATGTGTTCATATTTGTGGATCTATATTGTTGTTGTTACTAATGTTTCTAGGGTTTCTTGTATAATAACTTTACTAATATTCTGTTATTGTAATTAAAATATTAATTGAATTCTCAAACTAATGTGATAATTAATTATTTGTTTTGTTTGTTTGTATATATTTCTATAAATAGATATTTAATTAAGTTTTATGTGTTGTAATATAATGTAGCTTTATGGATAATAAAAGAGATAGGGTTAAGGCATATTTAATTAAAATAATTCAAATAACATTTTGGTGCATATAGAAACTATCACATTGTATATTTATAAATAGCTCATTTATTCATTTTAATTGATTAGTTAAATCACATCAATATTTGTATAGGTATAGGAAATTGGCATAATTTGAAGAAAATTTATAAATTAACTTTACATGCAAATATAATAATTGTCATTAATTAATAATGATTGTAAGCACACCATCCGTATAGTTATAATATTAAACATTACTTACTATAAGATATATTAAATCATATAATAATCGAGAAATAATATGATTAAATCTATCACAAAACATTAATACAGGGAACAATTTGGCACAAAAAACATTTATAAAGAGACATATTTTTCTGACTTTTGTATTATTTATTGCACAGTATTTAAGGCTTATTTGTTTTGAAATATTTAAATAGAGTGTCGCTCTATATATACCGGACCTCCCGGTGCGGCGATAAATGATTATCAAACTGTGATTTTCTTTAAGCAAAAATCTTTCTCTTTATTCGCCTTTTATTTCCTTTGATAGAAATTAATGTTAAGTGAAAAAACTTGTATTCACTTTGTTTTTGATGTTTATATGCAAACAAATACATCAATCGCCGAATATAAACATGTACATGATAGATTTAGCGCAATGTTAAATACATTGTTTTTAAAATAACAATTTCTAAGCAAAACTACATGTTTTTGCAATACAGAAATATACACTTTACAAAAATTTAAAAACATTTAAAATAGATTTTTGGCAAATATATTATACATTTTTCAAAAACTAAATTAAAGTATTATTATTTCTAAAAGTATTGAAAGTAAATAATTCTTTAAATAAAAAACAATAATAAATTTAAACGAAATCCCTGATTCTCTTTTATAAATTATATATTATTATTATAATATTGATATTATAGTTATAACAATATAAATAATCATATTTTAATTAAAATAAAGATACTTGATTTTTATTGCTTGCTAGAGTTTTCTAATGTTTTGCTAAATTATATAGTATATAATTAATTAAATAGTTATAAATAGTATGTATAACTATGTAAATATCATTGCAAAAGATATAACATGAATCCATCAAAAATATACAAATTATAAGTAACTTTAACTTAAATTTATATAATTATGTATTCACTCATCCGGCAAATGATGAGACGATACAGACTATATTTGTATGAAAATAATGAGTACTTTTAATAAAGTATACATAAATTTTGTGTTCATAACGTCTTGATTGCATAAAATGTTATTCACAGCCAAAATAATAACAATGTTTTCTGTGAAATAAGCCTAATATTCAGGTAATGATATTCTTATGGGTAGACATAAAACTATATTATTAGTGAGTGATTGGCAACAAACACAACGGGAACTACTTTTATGCTTATTGTCTGCACACTTCTCAATGCACTCAACCATTATTTTTCTGTACAGAATATTCTGGTCTCTCAAACAAATGGGATATTCAGTACAATGAGTGTGGAGTAATAATAATGCAATTCTGTAACCTATTTATTCACTTTTTGCTAAATATTAGATTTAGGCTTAAAATTATTTTATGCAATATTTGTGTTTAAACAGTAAAACGTTAAACACATCTCTAATGCACTGAATAATTATTTTCCAAATCTTATAATACAAGTCCTCAGTAGGCATTAGATTTAGCAAATATTAAATCCCTTTCATTGGATTTCTTTGTTGCAAAAATAAATAAAATTTATTTGTAATTATTTTTTGAGCGATTAATTTTATGTGAATTTATAATCATTTTTAAAATGAAATTTATTATTTTTTGTTTTAAGAATTATATTTATAGCGAATGACATTCAAATGTAAAATAATATATTACAATATTGTGCAATAAATGCTTTAATATAAATCAATGATTTAACATTGCATTAATTACGGCATGAGATTTAAATAAATATTAATAAGAACCAAGATTGTTTATTAATTTAATGAAAAGCTATGAATTAAATGATAGGTCAAGCGAGTGGTGTACACAATATCCAAGTTATTTGATTTGTAGTGTATATATACCGGTAAATATTGTTTATATTAAAGTCTATTTTTATTTGTCAAACAACACAAGTGTTGTCACATGAATGACAAACAGTATTGTATGGCATAAAACCAGTCAATGGTATAAAATTAATTGCAAATTATATTTTACGAAGAATTTAAGCCCTATTTTAATACAATTCAAATAATTATGGCAACGCGCAAGCCCTCCAGTAATTTATCATGTAATATAATTTTTGTTTGTTATTTAAATATATAAAATAAATGTATTATTTATTATAAAATTTATAAAAAACTTTATTTAAAATTTTATAAATCTTTTGTAAATTTTGACAAATAGACAAATATATTGTTCACTTAATTAGAGTGTTTGGCACAACGTTTGCCAATATATTCGTGAATTTGAAATTTAAAATTTTTGTCAAAAAGGCTTAAAACAAATATCAAAATTGAGTCCTCATTAATGCCATATAATAATGATCGACATCTTTTTTGTTGCGACATTACATCTATGTGTTATTTAGTATATAACGTATAAATAAACTTTACATTGAATATTACTCCTAATAGTATTATATATTAAATAAAAATTTCAATTTAATGAACGGCATTCTTATCCAATGTTAATAATGTAAAAGTATTTTATTTTAAAACAAATCTTATTTTTCTTAATAAGCGCTGAGAAAAAGGCAGTTATTTATAGTGAACGGAGAAGAAGAGCAAAAAACGTTTCACAGAATATTTTGCACAACACTATAGTCTATGTAAAGATACATATAATGTATATATAATATGTCTCCACTATTCTGTGGATGTGATATACAGTACTTTCTCAGATGTATTGCTTTCATGCGATTCATTAATCTTTAGTTTTTTGAAGTAAAATGTAGTGCAAAAAAATATTTTATTCAAATTCTCGTTTTATATACACAGATATCATGAAATACTTTATATATGAAATATATCTCGTCTTCAACCAAGAAAAAAGAGATAAAATATTTTCAGCCCAAAAAACTGCACTTTATTTCACTCAATCATTCTTTGCATTCGCTTTTCATTATATATTTATTACATTTTACTCTTTGAGAGCGAAATATTCAAACATTTATTTCAATATTTAGAATGTTTAATACAGTCAGACCTCTGTCTTGTCAATCATCTATGCTGTCAACTCCTCTATGTTATCAACCAAATCCCAAAACCCACAGTACATAGACATAATGTTAAATTAACCTCTATGTTGTCAACCCCTCTAAGTTATCAACCAAATGCCCCTGCCCCATTTTGTTGATAACATAGATGTTTCACTGTACTAATAAAACTAAACATTAAGTATCAAGGTATTTTATTACAATTTATATCTAAATATTTGTTATTTATTTAAGTCAATGAATTTTTTAAGTTTTCTAGATAAATTATTAACGAGAAATTATCATAATTTTCTCTCATTTGTATGGGATTCCCATTATTTTCTAAAGAATATACTTTGAAACAAACTTCACACATAAATCTCTATTTCGCCCAAATATAATATAATATTATTCGTATCTCTTTTTTCTAATCTAAACAAATAAAGAAATATGAATTAATATAAAAATATAATATTAATAGAGTATAACATTAATATTTATAACTTAATTTGTGTTTGAAATTTCGCGAAATAAACAAATAAAAGACTTTCATTAGAAATGATATCCAAAAGGAAGTGTGAATGAAATGGAAGTCATTTTCGGATTCAAATTCACATATAATTGGACACAAATATGGCATAAATTTATTTCTTATCTCACGCTTCGCTCCTCAGAGAGACTCACATTATTTTCCCATTAAATATATTCACTCTTTTTGATTAGACTTCTGTATATATTTTGTCCATTTATTCATATAATATTTTATATGTGATTCTTATGACATGTGATAATCATATGCCATACCATCGATGATAAACAATATTTTGTAAACATGTTGTAAAGTATTGGAAAAATACTCTGCATAAACATCAGTATAAATAATTAATTAATAAAAATTCAATGTAAGATGTTATATTTGTTTCTATGGATTTGGATTCAATTAACATAGACTTATGTTGTAATAATTATATGATAAACAGAGCATAACATTATTGAGGGATAATATTTTACTATTTTATATAAGGTTTTAATGAATAACTTATCATATCTAACGAAACATTTATAATTGCATTTGAATATGAGTTTGTGATAAAAATATATACGTTTTCTAATAAATCAAAATTAATTTCTCAGTGGATTTCGCACTATATTTAAAAGTTTTTTTGGAAATCATTTGACTTTTTATTTAATTACACGAACAGTAAATCATTTTTGAAAAGATTGCAAAATAATTAATAAAAATTCAAATTTATTTTAATAATAAAACAAAAATGTAAATAGATTTTAATTCTAATTATAAATTTCAATTATTAAATTTGATAATATGTATAAAATTGATAGCTTTCATCGGTTCAGAGCTAATAAATATATAAAAATATTGTTTTTATTTCAAACTCACTTCAGTAAACCAATCCAGTCTTGCCTAATAAGTTAATAGTCATATTTATAGACAGAATATTCTTAACCAAATCTAATTGTGTTCACACTTTATTGAAGTGTATTCTCATGTGAAGACATATAGCAATTGTGTATATTGAGAGAGAGAGAGAGAGAGAGAGAGAGAGAGAGAACAAGACATAAACTAAATAACAATTTAATTGAATTTAAACATCGCTTACACTATTGAATGATAAAAAGCAAAAAACAACAGATATTGAGAACTTAAGGGTAAAACAAATAACTTTTAAGTGACATAACTATAAAAAGTAATGTCTTTTTTGTTTTCATACAATTTTATCGGAAGAGACGACATATCGACGGCAATTCTCTTCACAATATAATCAGATTATAGTCTCAAATATATTCCACTATTTTATTAGTCGCTGGAATAGGAAATTTGTTTTTACGGCATCGGCTCTGACCCCTCCAACCCTTCCCCCTCTCCATACATTTAATACATATATTTATTTATTACGGATAAAAGTTTTCCCAATTAATTATTATGTGACTCTCTCTCTCTCTCTCTCTCTCTCTCTCTCTCTCTCTCAGTCTATGAAAAACATTACACACAAGAAATCAATTAGTGAATCAATTTATTCATAATCTGGTAATCAGTGACACGAGAATGCAATCAATAATTATAATAACCAACAATTGAATGGCATGTGAAGAGACGGCTGACAGACAATAGTGTCAATCAATTGTAACCGAAATGCCATTAAATACTCAAATGTTTGTCCGAATAATCAAAAGTAATGATTTGTCAGACAATAAGACATACAATTATATTGAATGCGAGAGAAAGCAAATCCTTCATTTGATGTGAGATTTTATTGAAGCCTTAACTATAGCCGAGAAGACCATTGCCTGACATATAGTTATTTACTTTTGGCAATTAATTATTTGTCGGTCAAAACCATTATCACATGCCTAATGAGTGGTATAGTATTTGTTACATAAAATTACTGTATATTCAGCACATGTTTTCATAGACTTAAGAGATACTGGTTTTTGTCCGACACGTCGGTTATGTCGATATTAATTTCAATTACGGCTATAAGGCTATAGACAATGCGATACTCGGATTCGTATGGCATATAATCGTAAGCCTTAATCAATACTAATGAAAGGCAATCATATCTAACATTGAGATGAGATATAACTGCATATGAATTTATTTATGCGATAAATTGTGCCGTAAATATAATTAGATGTCAACTATACTGACGTTTATTACATCCAAAAGCCCTATAATATTGAAAACATATCTATTTATAGCGAGGATTATATTTCAAACACAACATTTTTGACACTTATATTAAATTCTTTAATAGTCATTATAATTGTTGAGAAATTATTGCATAGAATTGCCACTAAATTCTTTGCTGTCAATCAAATTAATTTCTTGATTTACAAAATATAATTTAATTTATTTTCTATTATCAAAGATCCTATAATAGGGCTGAGAGAGAGAGAGAGAGAGAGAGAGAGAGAGAGAGAGAGTCTCCGCATATTCTGAGCGATAAGAATGTGAGTGCAATGCAAAAGATGAAGAGAGAGAGAGAGAGAGAGAGAGAGAGAGACGACTGATAGTTAAGAGAAAATGTGGTGTAAATGTGTTGACATATAATTTGAAATACATGTCCAAACCCTATGTTGAAGTAATAGCAGAAGTCAAGTGACTGGGAATCCATATAATAAGGATCTGAAGTATACATTCTTGTCATAAACAGAACCATCGCTTCATATCTAATATAAAAATCTATTTTTTCCATTCAATGACTCTGTTATTGAATTTTTGTTCAAACATTTCTATTCACTAATCGACTACTCGTTTCTCACACACACTTACAGTATGTTTGATATCTTCAGTTTCAATATATTTTATACATATCTCTGACTGACGATTGAAAGCCAAACAATAGTGTAATACTGTATTTTAAAAAGGCAAAAATTTTAAGGCATAAATTTGCATATTTTCGCAATTTCTCCATTATATGAGCTGTGAATTGAAATGCGAGACTCAATAAACACATAGTTTGAAGAAATGGTATATAAAAAAAAATATGATTTGAATATTGCTTTTCCAGTGGAAGTAAATAGCAGTGAAATTCTTCAATACTGTAGTGAATAGGCTATCAATCATACGTTAAATGAAATACTATTCAAGTCATGAAAGAATTGATGAGAAATATTCAGCACATGTTTCGCTCACTTCTCTCTTCATCTTTTGCATTGCACTCACATTTTGTCGGATCAATAAATATAACATAAAACTCATTATAATTACACGACTGTCTGTAATTTGGTAATTATTTTCTTAAAAATGTCATTAAACGCACATTAATTTGTTTCATACAGTATTACAGTTATGTGTTATTAACATAATATAAAGCATAAGAATATATTTTTATACATTGCCTTTTTGACCCAAATATGAGTAAAATTACATTTACACAAATTGTGAAAATTTTATTTGCCATTTTATATCATAACAAATTAAAGCGAATACTTTTGTCTAACTTATGACATAATAATTGGATCCAATATTCAATAACCGATATCTATGGCTCATATGTGTACGTAAAACATATTTTTAATTATTTTACCATTTAAATTGTTAAATAACGTACGGAATAACACATTGTATAGGAATTTAGATGTTTGATAATAAATTATATTTTTGTTTTTTGTGTAACAAATCTGAAGAATAAATGAGTTAACCATAGTTTTGATAGCATATGTATTAGTGGCCATCAATTAATGTCAGCCACATCTGCGGCCACAGAATATTCTCTGCACTCCAATCGATGCATTCAAGTGAGCAATGGATTAATACCATAAGATATACCATAAGATACTCTCCGAAGAAATATAATCACAACTAGCGGTGGATTTATTTAAATATTTTGCCAAATATATTAATCAAAACGCATAAGTGATAACGAAAACAACAAATTAAACCGTTATTTGCCTTTTTTGTAGCGCAAAATGTTTGACATAAAAATCAATACCAGATATGATTTGTTTTTGTTGTTTCGTTTCGCCTATTCTTATCCTTAACTCTGGAAATATGAGCACAAAAACGACTTATTTGTCAAAATATTTCATTTATCCGATCAAATGATAAAAGTATTTTTTCCTCTCTATATTTCACCCGATTCTGCAGCGATTACTTTGCGCTGTAATGCCTATCAATTATTAGTTTATTTGTGTCGGTTGGCCATCAACTACTGCCTACTGTTGTAGTGGTTGTTATCCCTACGACTGTTCACTTGAGGCATAAGAAATTATATACAGAAATATGGTTTTACTTCTTCTCAAACAATGAGTTCATTAAAGAGTAAACAATAAATAAAAATAAGAGACAAAAAACTTTTTGTGTGATTTATTTTATATAACTTGATATATTCATTATACGATGTATTGGTTTCTATTGGTCTTAAATATTTATGTCTCCGCATATTCTGAGCGATAAGAATGTGATAAATAATACAATAGATTTCAATTTATTCAATACTGTTATCAAATATAATGTCCGCTTATTTTTGTTGCTATTTTCCCCACTCATTCCCAACGCGATAGTTGTGAACAAAAATAAAACTTTATTTATATATTCAATGAATTTATAAATCACCGCATGTTTTGTTTGTTTGGGCAAAGAATATAATGTGTTTTGCTTTGTTTGGCTGTTTTGAACGGTTCTCAATATTTCATGTCTAATGTAAAGTACTATTGACTTAAATCTCAGATATGGGCGGCGGAGGGGAGAGTCTGTCACCTGAAGAAAAGGAAAGATTAGCTCAATTAGAACAGGAAAGACTCGAAGCGCTCAGGTATGTCATTATATACGGTATATCCCTATATATACACCATTATATACATTATATAACTGCGTCTACAGTGCACTACATTATATACATTGTTATCTACTGTATAAAAGTTGTCTAATAATACCTAACATAAGCTTATGATTTTGCGATGAAGTGATACACAGAGACACTGTATCTCTCATTTCGTATTAATTATTTATTTGCAAATAATTAGATAAAATACTTTGAGAGATGTGTCGGCGAAATATATCTTCAATTTGGCTCGTATTTAGCGTTAGTGCCTCTAAAAGCTAAACGAATATACAGTATATATAACTTATAAAACACTTTTACTTTCACATCATTTCATAAAATTTTACAGAATTTTCAGTGGATTTTTTGAAAGAAATTTATTTAATGAATACTCACTTTTAATGAATCAATTTATTTTCGGCTCACATTAAAGGGAGAAAAGGAAAATCTTATATCTAGTGTTTTTTCTTCTACTGTCGGTGTGTTTTGTTTTTTATTCACTAAAACTCTTCAATGATTTTTTATTTCCCTTTTTTGTGTTCATTAAACCTAAAGCCTTAATACAATTAAATATAAATCACAAACAATAGCAGCGATTATTTCAAATACTCTCCAATGAATTAAAACTAAAATTCCTTTATTTATATTCTTTTACGCTTTTCTTCCCATCGTTTTTATATCCATTGAAAACAAACAAAACATAACTAAAAACCCGACAAAAACACAGAGAACAAGAAGACCGGAGACGAGAGAAACACAAGAAACTTGAAGATGAGAGAGAAAAGATGCGGAAAGGGATTAGGGATAAGGTATTGCTATCACAGCACGTCTTTCTCCCACCTCTCACTTTCTGTCCACAAAATACTTATGTCTTATGTATTTGAGACTAAATAATAGACTTTCATTTGTTTTGTTGGTTTGGTTTTGCACTTCATTTTCAGTACAATATCAAGAAAAAAGAGCAAATAAGTCGCGAAGAGTCGCTGAATCAAGAAATCAAGAAACAGGACTCCGTTTGTTCAGAAGGAGGTCTCAATCGGCGGAAGAAAACACCCGAAGAGATGACCGCCGAAGCAGAGGAGGCGGATCTCGACGAGTTCACGAGTCAGTTGTCTATTGTTTTGTATAATTTTCCACTAATTATTTATTGAAATTTTATGCACACTTTGAGTATTGAAATTATAGGCTATTGTGTATGAAATTTGTGTTGTTTTAGCAGAAAATCAGGAAAGAGTCGCTAAATTTTAAGCTCAATTTAAAAATCAATGTGTATTTTAGCAAAGAAATTGTTGACTCGACTATAATAGTGCACAATAAGTAAAACTATTGAGAAAAATGCCGTAATTTATAACTTTTATTATACAGCAAAAGCTAATCCGACGCAAAGAATTTCAAAAATCATACTTTATTTTAGCCATTAATGAAATACTTATTTCAATAATTTTCTTCTTTTTCCTAACCGTAATAATAATGAATAATAAATTCATAGTCTTATACATAATGTTATTTTGTGTGTGTTTTTATGCATTTAATTCTAAGATTATTTAAATTTATTCCTAGTTTTACCGCAAATACAGTGCACTTCTTATCATAAAATAAGTTTTTTTTACTTCAAACATAATCTTCATAATTAATAGCATGTAATATAGTTTCGGAGCCATTAGTTGTGTAAAGTATTTGCTTTTTAAGTCAAATGAAACCTAATTTTAAATATAAGTAACAGAAATATAGGCAAATAAATGAGAAAATAGTTTTCAGTTAACTTAGGAATAGGAGAAACGAAATCTCAAATTGTTTATCATTTACTTTATTGTATGTATAAATGAGTGTAGCCTTTGAAGAGATTGCTGTAACATTAAGTTAAACTTACGATAAATTATTTGTAATCAAAAATAAATGATTTTGAAAATAATCATGTTTTTATTATAACGATTATATTTCAGTTGTGTTTATTATGTATTTATTCAGAAGACTTTGTATAAAATAACTAAAATATGTTTAAACTATTGTTTTTTCTTCGGGTAAACACTTTTGAACAATTTTATAGTTTAATAGCATATGAAAAATGGGATTTGAATTTACAATTTACTGTTTTATAATACAATGTTTGCGTTGTTTTGTGCCATAAATTTGAGATATGAAACCAAATTGTAATCGCATTTATTTTGTACACAGAATTCAAGAATTCAATTGAACACCGATTATCAGACCTGAAGAACTCATTAGAGTCCCGGTGTGTCATTCAATGAATGCCATTCCCATGTATAACAACATGACAGTCACTACCTGTGCTACGAACAAACACCATGTTCACTTTATCACTTGGTCAACCATGTTGTGCTATAATCAATATACATCCTGGTAATTCATGTGACAATATAGCTATATATGTACAGTAAATATAAAGTAAATATTACGTGAATAATATTATTTGAATATTAGATAAGAAATGTAATTATAATATTAATACGCGAATAACACTCTTGTTTCACATGTAATTGTGTGACAAAATAAAAATAATTATTATTTGAATATAACATTACATTAAAAATACAATTATATGTAAAGACAATAGTAATAAATGTGTCGATTTTATATGAAGAAAACATAAGTTTCAACATTTGATATGCAAAATGTGTTTCTAATAAACAAATCATTTATTATTATTATATCGCATATAATTTGGTCGTTAAATGTTATGCATCATTATTTTTATCAGCAAATGAATTACACCATAAAAACACATTATGTATGTTATTTAGCCACAGAAGCACAAAATTGTGAAATACATCACATCAAATTTTAAACTAATTTACAGACTTTACACACAAATCTTTTGTTGTAATTTTTATAACGGAAAATCAATTTTAGTGATAAAATTAGTTTCAGAAAATATGCGCTCAGTTTATATTCAGACCTTAATTATATTCATTGTAAACATTTATAATATATTTTACATAGAATTTATGGACAAATAAAATCTAAGCATTAGTTTAATTTACATTAAAAGTTATTATAATTTGGATGTTTTATATTTGCATTCAGTAGAAACACATCCAAACTTTTATTTGTAAAAATTAGATAAAAATTCATTCAATTCGATAGTAAACTAACACTAAATATGTGTTATTATTAATAACGTTAATAATTATTAAAATAAATGTTATTAAATATTAGCAAAAACAGTATTATATTGCTATTATATAAAGCGATAAAATGATAATTTCTATGTAAATTGTAAAGTGTTTTAGCAAAGAAAAACTCATTAATAATTTCATTAGAAATTTAATGAATAGCTATTGAATATTATTATATGAATATTAAGGAAAATATTTTGCAGTTTTGTTTTTTCTGATGCAGAAAACATCTTCAAAGTCAATAAAAAAAACTTGATTTGCATATGAATTATGATGAAAACAAATGTGTTTATATTTATACATCTATCTGAAAACATTTCTGCCAACAAAATAATTATATTATAATAAGTAAAGTATATGCGAATGAAATGAATGCATGTTTTTCGGACGATATTTGCATTTCAAAAGGAGTATTGAATTGAAATAATTATTGTATAAACACATTATTATTGAAAACAACATTTTATCCGATTATTAGTTTTTATTATATAATATATACAGTAAACATAAAGGATAATATAAATTAATAAACTCATAATCTATCCATTTATATAACAATAACTACAAACTAAATGTTAAAATTCATTGCGAGAGATATATTTCTCTCCCAAAAATTATACATTAAATATGATATAAAATAAAAATATAAAATAAGATAATTGTTTTATATACAAGAAGAGACAGGATATACAACGAAATATCCAATAAAACACTTTAATTATAACATTTAATCTATTTAATAATATTTATGTAATTTTATTTATTGTTATAATAAGTGTGAAATATTGTTATTTTATTTATTATAATTGTTATTCATTTTTTGCTATTATATCGCAAAATAATATTTGTAATGTTTTTTGTTATTATCAACAAATTTAATGTTATTATTAAATATTGTAATGAAATTAGGATTTCAATTGATATTGTCATAAGTTATATGATTATTGTACAAAATAAATACTGTATATTACAGTATATGTTGGCTAACAATCATAAGGTGTTTATAAACTAAATGTAAGTTTGATTTGGGAGAGGATTGTGGTGTATGTGATATACACCTTATGGTTGCCGCATATACTAAACAATAGTGGCAATGATTTAACCATTATTTGTATAAAAGTTTAGATTAAATATTGAATTGATTTCGCATTTATTAATAAAATGTCAAATTTGTGACCAAACAAATTGTGTTTCATTTGTTACTAAAACCTTAATGAGGAGAATATATATAGAATTTAACGTAAAATAAAATTTAATGATTTTTCACTTAAGAAATGCAGAGTTTAATATCTAAACATAGTTTATAATTACCTCAATTTGTAAATATTATACACAATATGCATAACATTAATTTTAACGACAGTCTACTATACATAAATTGGATATTGTATAAAAGTTGGCAATACTTTTATTAATTCAATTCTTACCTTAAAATAATCCAAACCCAAAAATCAAAATGAAATCCGTGTCTATAAGAACTTTCGGTAATTATATATAATATGATTATTGAAGTGAGTGTTTGTTTAGGCCTTTTTGTGTGACTTTTTTAATACTCATCTCAAGACAGATATTGTGTCCAAAAGTAGGCTAAAGAAGTAGAGAAGTAGTTGTTTAGCGACAATACTATTGTCAATATTATAGAGGATTTTGATGGCAAATCAGTCGTTTGATTGCGACAATGGATTGTTAGCAGAGATACCAACAAAAAACAACCGGAGATTTAAGAGAAGTTTTAAAAGATTTAACGACAACTTAACTGAAGAGTTGTTACCAGTATTTGTATGGTTGAGGACAAGACAAACACACACTTGTGGAGAGAGTGTCCAAACACTGTGTTTAGCCATATGTTTGTCGAAAGCAAACGAAACTCATTATAAGACAAACCAGAAGTGGATTGTGTTGTCGTGAGAGAGAAGTGGTGTTCAGCCGATGAACACTATATCATTTGTGTGCAATCGGTTTGCAGACATGTCTTTCAATATATTCTCAAATCGGATTCATTTGAAATTATTAAGAGATTTTTGAGACATAATTTGGGAGATATTTGTAATTATGATGGCTTTACTGTATTTTATTATATTTTCTAATCGATTGATTTTGACATTGATTTCCAGCAAATAAATGGATCTTTAATTTCATGTAAAGGTCGCATAAAATGCACTTAAATTACTTGAAAAGAGCCTACAATTTGGTCAATACTTTAGAGATATAATTACAGATTGCAATGAAAGCAAAAATATAGTTTAAAATCTCAAACAACTATTACTTTACTGTACTGTATATGACATGATGTGTAGGGATAGAGAGAAAGGGATTTCTAATTTGTGAGCACCGGATAATTGACTTAATTTCCAATATAAGTCTAAAATGATAAGCAATTATTTACTACATTTATGAATAGGATCTCCATTTTAATAAGCTATTTGCATAATTCATGAATAATTTAAAATTCATTATTAAATTACTGAAGAGTATTGAATGAATGCTAATTGAAATGTCAATCAAAGTTTAGTCTAAATCTCTTTGGATGATAAAAATGTTTGAAATACAAGTTTCAATAAAGTCTCTATCGATTGATTAAAAAATCGATAACTTTTACACAAAAAATAATTATAATTTTGTGAATCCCTAAAGAAGTAAGAAAATATCTCTTGAGATACAGTTTTAAGAGGCAATCAATCACTACATCAACGGATAACTTCTTCAATAACGAAGGATTACAACAAAAAATAACAAACAATAAGGACTTGCCTTCCGATCGCCAAAATTGAATTGAAAAAAACAAAAGGATTTAAAAGTTTAGATAAATAAATAGCAAATAAATAAAAAACACATTTTTATAATATTTACAAATAAATGTAATTTTTATTTTGACTTTTTTCAAAATCCAAATGTCGGGCACTTATTATAATTACAATTAAGTTTAATGTTTAATTATTTTTTATGGCAACAATTGTTTTGTCAAAATTGGCTAAAATTGATGTATAATCACACCCAAGACACTAATAGATAGAGATTGAGACACGAGTTTGACAATCAATTTCTTAATAATAATAATAATAATAATATTAGTGTTAATAATATTATTGTATAATAACTAACAATTTTAGTAATCGTTTTGTTTTTTGTTTTGCAAATTCTTATCTAAAATTATAATTATTATAATATTTTTAACTCTCAAACAATACTTTATCGACATTAAGATTCAGAATTTTCATCATTTGTTTTGTATGTATTTTTATCAATAATAGTTTTAAATCACATTTAATTTTACTCTCAAGTTATTCTTCATGTCTAAAATGAGTTTATATATTGAAAACAATAGGTTGTGTTTAACATTAATTTGAAAGTTACCATATAGTTATGTCTAAATTTGAATTCATGTTCAAATTTTTAATACAATCGTATGGTTGTTCAATGTTAGTTAAATTTAACAATAAATATATAATAAATTATAATTAAATTTATAGTAATAATAATAATACATAAGATATTTTTGATTAAATACATTATAATATATATTCTTTGTACAATAAATCTAAATGAATAGGAATTGCAATAATATTTTATAAATATAGATTTTTCATATATTTATATAATATATTAATTATCATATGTAATGACAACATAACATGATAGGTTATAACTGGAATTTAATTAAACAATTAGTTTAATAATAGATTTCAGATAAAATTCTGATAGTTTTTACTAAGAATTCAATTGCAATCACTATTTATAATAGATATATATATTAGAGAAGAAAAACAATATAATTTAATCGGGGATTAGGGGGTAAAATGCAATTACAATTTTGGTGAGTATATGCCAAATATGGTACTCAACCAAAAACATAAATGTTATATTCATTTGCTTTTCTCTACGAAATGGGTATTGAATGTAAACCAAAAATGTTTATTAATATACATATATAGAGATCTCTACACACAATTCGTTGTTGATCTACCTGTTTTGGGGGGTCATGACCTCGAGAGCTTCATTATTACCCCGATTATATATTAATTAATGAAATTTTTGTTTATATTTTATATATATTAACAATAGAGAGGAGTTTTATTATAATTGTTATTAGTTTTAAAGTTTTTTTTTCAAGTCTTACTTACATTAGGATTATATTCTGAGAGCAAATTACAAGTAATTTATATATGAATTTTACAATTCATTACAATTTTAATGAATTTTGTATTATTTATCGATTACTAAAAACAAAATAATATATACATTACTTTTAGAGAATTGTTATTAACTTTAAAATCATAGACTATTGGTATATAAGTTTATTTGAAGCCTTGTTTTACAGCACTATTTATACTAAATTAAAGTTTCATTTGTTTTTTAGATTTGAGAGCATTTATATCCTTCAAAGGAATAGAAAAAACTGATTAATTTTTAGGTAAAAT
Source organism: Medioppia subpectinata (assembly GCA_905368565.1). Classification (NCBI taxonomy): domain Eukaryota; kingdom Metazoa; phylum Arthropoda; class Arachnida; order Sarcoptiformes; family Oppiidae; genus Medioppia; species Medioppia subpectinata. Next base: position 19,029 of record CAJPIZ010000077.1, read on the forward strand.
TGGATTTGAATTTGCATTTACAGGGTTTTCATGAAATAAAGGTTTTGCTTTGTATACGAGTTTGAATTACAATTAAACAATTGATTAAATTATTTGTTATATTTATATATATTTGAATATAATTTACATGTTTTGTGGGCGTTTTGCCCGTCAGTTGTCTATAGAAACCTGTTTTTCATCATTTAATTTTATATTACATTTAGTTTTGACAGAAAGTCTATTTAGAAATACTTTTACACAAATTGTTTCGTTTATTTATTATTATTTTAATTAATAATAATTATTATAGTATTTGTTTACAAAATCTATCACTTTTATTGTAATATGAAGTCTATAATTAAGTATAACTTTGAGTTTTACAAAATCATTCAATCACTTGCACTAAAAACGAAATATAATATTGTTATACAAATGGAGACCAAATATTACATAATTATAATAATTTTAATTTAAAGTTTGCTAAAATGAAAACATAATATAAAATTCTTCACAAATTATATCACAAATTGTCTTGAATTGAAAAATAATGAATTTTTTAAACATAAAATATTTGAAAACAAATTTTAATTTAATTTTAGGAGAAAACAAATTTCTAAAAAAAAATTTCGTTACGAAACGGGAATTTTATTTTTTATCAGAATTTTTTTATTGTAATATTTTTCTATATTTTTTCTCTAAAATCTAATACCAAATATATATATCATATTTTTATAATATATTGTATTTAACAATATCTCTATTATTAATACCTTTAGATAAATAATTAATATCTGATTTTTTGTTATTTCGTTTTATGAATAGCAATATCATTGAAGCATAAGACATGTGGCAATAAGTTTTGCATCAATTTATTTTATTTTAATCATTTAATTATGTATTAATTATCTATAATTGAAATGCAAGCGCAAAACATATCCAAACCCTTTCCTATGAATTATTTCTAAGATTTTGTTTTTATTATTTCAATGCTATTAAATGGCAAAAATAGCTCACATTTCTTGGTTTGTTAAATACCCGCACTTTAAGAACTTTTGTCATTAGATTTTGTTTCAAATCCTAATTTGGTTTATAATTGTTTTGTTTTATCATTCATTTCCAAACGCCGGGAGTAAAGAAAATCAATTCATAAATTATAACAAAACGCCTCCTATTTATAGCGCATTTTTTGTAATCATATTATATCGTAAAAACTAATACAAAAAATCATTTCTTTAAATATTTATATATTTTTTAGTCAATCACTAAAATGTAGATTAGTTTTTGTCTTACAATTTGTTAGTAAAATTTGTTTTACTTCTAAAAAAGCGTTGGTTTCGACGGTCGGTATGCAGTTATCTCTCTATTTATATATAAACTATACAAAGCATATGAATATCCGATGAAAATAACAGTTATTTTCTTTGTTAAAGAGCAAAGAAACACACATTCAAAATGTTTATCATAACAATTCAATCACTCAATAATATAACATATGGTAAGAATTTGGTGAAAACAATATTTATATATTTTGCTATTTGTTTGCAATATTTTGCTCGTGTCGTCCTCTTCTTCATCGTATTAATTATAATACCAATAATAATAAGAATATTTTTATGAATGAATTAAAATTGAAATTATGTTTTTTTATGGTAAATATAGATATATTTTTCGTTCACACAATTGCATAGCAATAAACAGTAGAAACGATTCTGGCGTTCAAATGGGAGAATAAAACTACAACAAACCCAAAAAACATTTACATCCATAGCCTGTGTTATACAGTTATACAGTAAATATAAATCACTTTTAATAGATATTTCACTTTAGTTTTATACTATTTTTATATTATTATTAGTATTTCGTTTCGCTTTCTCTCTATCTTTGCCTGTCTTTCGGTTTTCATTCATTTCACTTCTTTTCTGTTCATTTTCTTTAATACAATCTCTTTGTTATTAAACGCCTTTTTATATCCATTTATATATAGAGTGTATTATATAAATGCAATGTTGGGTCCATTCGGTGTGACATTTGTGGCACTAATAATACATTTTTCCTGCAAATAAATGCTATTCTTTTATCGAAACCTTTTTTGTCATTTTTCTTCACAACAATTATTATATTTTTTAGTTTTCATTCAGAATATTACTGTATATTCTTTTGGCTCCGTTTTATACACTTTTTCATTCATTCATATCGTGTCTCACAAATATATTTGTGGCTAATTTTTTTGGATGATATTATTTGAAACATTTTTCATGTAAATAATATATATTTAAATAGTAATACTAATTTGTAATAATATTAATAGTAATGTTATATATGTTTTTCAGTTTGTCTTTTGTATTTGTATGGTATTTGTATTGAGTCTTCAAACGACGGATATAAATGTTTAAATGTTATTTTTGTAATTAATTATATATAATATTAATATATATTTTGAAACCGTTTTGTATATACTATTAATAATAATTATATATAATATAATTTGTGGTGAAATCTATTGTATTGAACACTTCTCTTCGATCTGACCCTTTATATCATTCACTTGTGTTTCGATTGAATTTTTTAATTCTGCAAAAATAGTCAAAAAATAAATATATTCAGCAAAATATTGTATTCATTAACACATTTATAAACACAATAATTATAGACATAATTGAAAATTAACAGAAAATATTCAAAATGATAAACATTTAAAAAGAAATGCAAAAACAAATAAAAATAATATTAATAGAAAAGTTGGGAATAAATTATTTAAATATTCAGAGAGAGATAAATGCTTTACAATCGGATTATATATTGCTTTCATATATATTTGGCAACAATCGGAAAGAAATGCTTGCATTTAACGAGTTTAACACAAAATGAGATTTTAAATCAATTCAATTGATTTATTTCCACATTTCATTTGCAAATATCGGATAAAAATAAAATTAAATTAAAAGTCAAACATTGATTTATAGTGCGAAAAATAGCGTTGGAAATAGCAAAAATGTCACAAATAAAGTTCACAATAACACTTACTGGTAAAATCATCCTGGTCAGCCGCAGCAGCTTCGGCGGCGATCTCTTCGGGTGTCTTTTTGGACCGATTGACACCTCCGGCGGCGGTTCCCATACGCTCTTCCATTTCCTTCTTGAGCTCCGCCTCCTTTTCCTCTCTTTTCTTAATCCCGTACTAAAGGATGAAAACAAATGCAAACAATAGGTAAGCGATTTGAACACATCTATTGGCGTAAGCCTTAGAAATACAATTTGCGACAAAAAAATATTGGCACAAAATCTACTAATTGATAGAAAAGCTATTGACAACTAAAAGGTTTGACTGGAAATAATTATAACACAAAATAAGAGACTAATCAATGAAACGGTGAAAATGTAATAATAAAAAGAGCGAAAACAATGTGAAAGGAAAGTTTGGATTCATATTGAAAGAGAAAAAGTGATGCAAAAAATATAATAAACAGTAAAATACAAATCATAATAATGGACAAAAACATTAATGCAATTGAAATGTATTGTGAGTGAGAAATATTGAGTGAGAAAATCAATTGAGAATCGATTTCAATATAAGAGCACAAAAATAATTGTGTATTCAATATATTCTATGTATTAAACACAGAATTGGAGGCACAAAAAACACCACAAGAATAATATACAGTATAGACATTTATTTCGTATAATATATGGTTAATATTTGTTGTAGTGATCATACCTTATCTCTGATGCCTTGTCTCATGCCTTCCCTCTCCTCTTCCATTTTCCTGTGCTTTTCCTGACGTCTCTCCTCCGCCTCCCGGAGAGCATCGAGTCTTTCGGTTTCTAATTGTTGCAGTTTCTCCTTCTCCTCAGGTGTCGGACCCTCTCCTCCGCCGATGTCTAAGCAAAACAATACAAACAATACATTATATCCATTAGTTTAGCCATTGATACACACAATGATAATTAACTATTGGTATAGTTTTCGTACGGATGTCTGCTTAACGAGTGTAACCGTTAAGGAATGCAAAACTATTTGGTAGTAAATGAGGTTTCGGTGAGAATTGTTTTTTCCCAAATATACCGTAATATATATAAAGTTGTTGTTTTCCGATGAAAAACTATCAACTTTTTTGGGTTCAATTTGTGTAATAATATAAAGAAACTAATGATTACAACAGTGAGTGTGAAGTAATGAGAATTTGTTTTACCGTTTCTACTTTTACTTCTCTAAACTCTCTCTCTCTCTCTCTCTCTCTCTCTCTCTCTNATCCAAACATTTACTATTTACTGATTTTATATTTTATTAATATTATAGTCTCTGTATCTCCCACTCTCTCTCTCTCTCTCTCTCTCTCTCTCTCTCCTTACAGTGTTTTGTGTGTTAAGTATTACAAACACAATAGTATTGGTAACCAATAAGTGAACCGTTGTTTAGTTGATTACGACACGTATGGGCGCTATGTTTGGTCTCTGTATTTCAGAAATACAGGGACTAAACAACACACAAATGCAATGCAATAATAACTGACACAAACGCCAGACAATTGGACCGAAACTTTTCTCTTCTATCGAACCGTACTTTTCGGTGCATTTATTTATACGAAGGCCAGTGAAGAGTGAGTTACGAGAGAGAGAGAGAGAGAGAGAGAGAGAGAGTCATTAAATGATGTGTTTTCTTGCAGTTGCGTGAATGGACAGGCAATGGAGGGCTTATGGATCAGCCAAATATTCAGTCATTGAGGGCCACACATAGACACATACAATGGCCACACTATTGATAGTGTATTTGGTGTTTGATAGATAGGACCGGCTATTTATATCGTTCACGCATTCATTTTCGTTGAATAACATTTCCGATGCAATTGTGTGGTCACAGACAGGGATGTTGTGTCCATACTATCTAATCATTGGCTTTGCAATCATACGTATTGTTCATTGATTTCTATCTTATATACTGAATATTCAAAATAAAATGCATTATAAATATATACAGTGTATTAGTGTATGTATTTTTAGCATGAAATTAATATTCATGTTAAACATTAATTTCTGTTATGATTTCTGTAATCGATTTTTACATTAACTCTGTTTTTCTATAATAATAATTACATATAATTAATGATATGCAAAAATATTTGTAATAAAATATTTATTTATATTATTATTGATTTATTACAAAGGATTTTATGCGTTTGTATTTTCTATTATTTATTGGATATTATTTTAATAAAACCCATAAGAATATGGAGTTAAACTTAAAATGTAAATAATATCATAATAAATATGTTTTTATTACAGAATATTTTCAAGTAATAATAATTTTTAGTTTAATCTTGTTTAATAAACATTAAATTATGATCGCATATAAAGTGATGCATTGAATTAACAAATAAATATTGAATCAAACAATTCTGTGCCACAAAACGAAATAATTAATATTAAAATCGATAAATAGCTTATCGTTATCAGAGAAGTCATTTAGAAATACAGGAAATTATAATCATTGTAACTATATCTAGGGCTCAGACATAGCTTAACAATATGTTGTTTATTGTATTTGTATGACTAGAATATTCTGACTTTAAATGTAATTAAAAGATAATTCCTAATAATAGAAATTAAACAAATAATTTAGATTTTATTTAATTGTTTATATATTTGTGATTAAAATGTAATGTTGTTTTTGCTACAAATGTTACTCACAAACAGAGATGTATTAACCCATTATAATTAAAGATTTAAATGCAAATATATATTGTAATTATATCCAAACATTTACTATTTACTGATTTTATATTTTATTAATATTATAGTCTCTGTATCTCCCACTCTCTCATCTCAAAAATATTACTTTTATTATTTTTTGCAATAGATATTTCATATTTTTAGATATGTTAAAGTTTTATAAATTTTTCTTTAAAGTATTTTAATTAAAATATTGATTATTTGAAGTATAATTTACAGCAACTGATACTATATATGAAATATTTACTTTTTGTTACATAAAATCGATAAAATATACAAAACGAGTTTCAGTTCAACGAAGAATTAAAAAACTGAGTATAATATAAATATAATAACAATAACCTCTGGTATATATCGGGATAATTACATCGAGAATACAGTGAAATAAGTGAACCAATTAATGGTAAAAACAATTCCCAAATGTCATCGATGTTTTATGCATCTCGTATGAATTGAAAGATAATTTTTGTTGAAAACATTACTAAAAATCTACATATTATTTGATTTTAGGTTTCAAAAACTCGATTACATAATTGGAAAATGAATGAATGATTTTTTCATGTAATTTATTTTTTTGTGTACAATTGTATGTATTATTCAAAATAAGCCCACATTTCGTGATCCAATTCAAAACCATAAACAGAATCGCGATTTGAAATATGTATTAAATTTTTCTAAATTTGATGAAAATTTCTAAATCTTATCACGTCTTCAAATGGTATATAGTTTTGCCAAATAATCTCAATTGGCTTTAAGTTCGCACAACATATATGTAATTCCCAACTAATAAAATACCAAATCATGTATTTGTGTGTGGGTGAGAGAGAGAGAGAGAGAGAGAGAGAGATTGTTATTTCTTTGTCCACTTCCCAGGGCTGTTATAAAGTGATTTATAATTAAATATACTGTAAATGTAAACGTGTGGACAAACCTTTGCGGAGTAATTAACTGATTTCTGGTCAATTGCCGAACACAGAGAGGACAGGTGGCACTCGTGGCCAGCCATTGAGTAATGCAAATGCGACAATACTTTTGTCGACAACATGTTGCAATTACCGGATTGTTAAATTCCTCCTGGCATATACTACATTCATTATCTGGCTCATATCTGGCCATTTTTTAGTAACAAACTATATAATTTGTATTACGTAAATAACAAATGTTTAGGGTGTGGTATATTGTAGTTTCAATGGCGTCAACACTAATAACAAAATTAAAGTTTTTTGCAATTTGTGACTCATATATCTAGACATATTTGTATCGAATTACTTTGTTTATAATTCTAATGCATAATTAGTTTATTACAAACAGAGAATATGAGAATCAGAAATATTCTTATGTAGTCTATTATCATAAACAACAAGCCTTTATATTTTATGAATAAGTTTAATAAAATTGTAATAAAACAATGAATTGAATAAAGTGATAGATACTAGTAGTTGAGGAGAAAGACTGGACCCAAAAAGTAGATATAAATAAGCCGAAAAATAATAAATTAATAGAGTTTTATAGAGATAGTAGTGTTTAAAAAACGCGCGTTTTTTAGCACAGCATAGTATAGAATACAAGAACTATAACAGAGACAGAGAATTTTATTATTGGAAAATCGTAGATTCAAAACCTGAACCTAGAAAAATTCAAGGACCAATCACTGTTCATAAAATGTTTAAAATAAACAAAAGCAATTCAGCTGGCATTGTATTTACTATTCCTGAGTTAAACGGTGAAAATTCTGGATTTCTACTGGCTCGATATTTGGATGGCACTAATGAATTTGCTTTGACTCCGTATCAGCAAGAATTGGATAGGCCACTATCAGCATCGACTACTTTGTATACAAATGAAGTTCATGGAATTGGCAAATCACACATAACAGAAATACTAACATCTGAGTATAGCAAAGTTTATACGGCCCCCAATTTAGTTGCTAAAGATTTCAACAAGCGTGGTGAATTTTATTTATACGCTGCAAATGTCAAGGAAATATTGCCCGGCCCCATCACTAAAGACCACATAAACAAGATTTTGAAAATTGCTGGTCCAAATCTTGTGTTCCAGGCTGCTGACGATTCAGTAAATCCAGAACCTTTAGCTGTGCGGGTGTCGCGCGGAAAGATTGTTCTTGTGTCATACCAAGCTGAAAAGGTTAAAAAACTTACTGATTTGGGCAAGCTTTATACTCCATCGATCAAACGGAGCGTTGACGGTGAAGTCGTGTATAAATGCCCTATATTGCTTCACCTATAGCGCCGTCCGTAAGCTAGCGAGATATATATAACGCTGTAATAATTTGGACACAATCAACCATTGTGCCTCCGAGTTAACAATTCTGCACAGCTCTACCCGTCTATTGCAGAATTTCGTCATCAAGTTAACTTGAAATATCAAACATTGTACTACTATCCACTAATCCGCAACGAATTTGACGAAATCGAAGCCGATACAAAAGACGCTGTAAACAATCAGATAAACTTTGCGTTTGGTGGCACTAGTTTGAAGTTGCATTTCCGAAAAAAACCTTACAATGTCTTCGAATCATTATACAAACTATTACGTTAATCAAGCTGGTGGTGGCTTAGCTGGCTATGAAGGCGTTCGCTTCCAAGGCGCAGGAATATTTGGAGTATTGAAGAGTGCATTTATGCCTTTATTAAAATACTTGGCACCAAAACTATTGGCCACAGGTTCGGCTGTTGCTGGCGACATCCTCGCCGGGCAGAATGTTAAAGAATCATTCAAAACTCATGGGAAAAAACAATTCCAAACAATGGCTGGTGATTTATCTGAGCGTGCTCAAAAATTTGCCCAAACTGGAAAGGGTGTGGCCAAACGGAAACGACGAGTACTTAAGTCGAAATCAAAAACTAAAACTCGCAGAACACCGCGAAAGAGGGCAAAGAAAACATCAACAATTTGGTAAAACATGGCTCTAATAAACCAACAAACCCCGGCTATTGCATTGACAGATTTGGACATATTTGTTACACCTCCAGCTCAAGCTTCAATCGAGTCAACCAAAGCGTACGAAATTCGTCCGATATCACAACTAAACAGTGGTGGACATATAGAGTTGATTTCTGCTAGTGGTTATAATGAATATACGCGAATGAATGAAACGACATTATGCACTAAATTTAAAGTACATTTGAAAAAGAAAGATAATGCTGCTATTACTTCCGCTGACTGGTTAAATGTATGGTTGGTAAACAATCCACTTCACTCGATGTGGTCTCAAGCTGATTTGTACTTGGGCGATATCCAAACCACCGTATCCCTCAACACATATCCGTATAAAGCATATTTTGAAACAATTTTATATTCAACTGAAGCCAGCCGAAAAACGTATTTAGAATGTTGCGGTTTTAAAAAAGACGATATGACAACGCCTGATACATCAGTTGAATATCGACAAAAATTGATTGCAAATGAGAGTGGCGAAAAGCATATTGGGAAACTTGTTGAATTGGAAGGAAAGCTACATTTGGATTTATGCTCGCAACCCAAATATTTACTTGGCGGCACCAAATTAAAACTTGATTTAATACCAAATAAAAATGAATTCATATTTATGTGCACCGATGCTAACATTATGCCGAGTATTGTGTTTGAAGAAATTTATCTCAACGTTCATAAATCTAAAGTACACGATAGTATTATCGAGGGGCATTTGAATGTTTCGCCTGCCAGATATCCTATAACACGAACAGAAGTTCGCTCAATAACAATCGATAGAGGGGCACTTAACCGTAATTTAGAAAACGTCGTGAATGGACAATTGCCTAGACGTGTGTATTTGGCGTTTGTTGCCAACGACGCTTACACCGGATCTTTCACTAAAAACCCTTTTAATTTTCAGCATTTTAACATATCACACGTAGCATGTTATGTCAACGGCGATCAGTTCCCGAAACGAGCATTCACTCCAAAGTTTGACAAAGATTTATATACAAGAGAGTATCTGACGCTGCTCAACAGTATGAGTCAATTCTCTAATGACTCAAAAACACTCATCACACGCAAAGACTTTAAAACAGGTTACACTATATTTGGCTTTGATCTAACTCGCGACTACTCCGACGGGTACCAGCAAAGCGGGTATGTTGATGTCCCACGCGAAGGCGTTCTAAGGATTGAACTTCAATTTTCGGAACAATTAAGCGCAACAATAAACGCACTGGTCTATTGCGAGTTTGACAATCTACTTACAATTAACGAAGAGCGAAACGCCTACCTCGACTATCATTAAAATGGAAGCTCGAGAGATTGAACAACAGTTGAGACACACTGATCATTTCATTGGTGTATTTGCAAGAGACAGACTTCCTCGACATGTCACATATCCCGTGTGTTTGGTGGTGAATACTGACGTTGCCTCACAACCTGGTACACATTGGATTGCTATATTTATTGATAAGGATGGTGTTGGTGAATATTTCGATTCATACGGCTTACCTCCGATGTATAACGAATTCACCGAGTTTTTGGCCAGAAACTCAAAATCACATTTCTATAACCGAAAATATTTACAATGCCTCACATGCATAACGTGTGGACACTACTGTATTGCCTATATAAAAATACGTAGTAACGGCATGACGTATAATCAATTTATAAAATTATTTACTCATAATCAATATTATAACGATAATCTTATCAAAACATATTTAACCATTTTATAATTTACACAAACATATAATTATATTTAATTTAAAATTTTTTATAAATAAACAAATAATTCGTAAATTTAAACTTGTGTAATTTATTTCATTAATTATTTATATTTCACTAATTGTAGGTTTGATGATATGGCATGGTTTAGGGGAAGCGCTTTGCTCTTCTATACTATGCTGTGCTAAAAAACGCGCGTTTTTTAAACACTACTATCTCTATAAAACTATTAATTTATTATTTTTCGGCTTATTTATATCTACTTTTTGGGTCCAGTCTTTCTCCTCAACTACTAATATAATATTTGATTATAAATTATGAGTTTAATATTACTAACCTGCTACTATTGTAAGAACAACAAAGATCAAATGAACACCTAATAAAATGGTTTTTATGTAGAATATGTATAAGAATTTTTTATCAATATACATTTATATTGATATGTACAGAACTAATGATCACCATGAGAATTGTAAACAATTGTTTCTTATGGCAAATTATTAGTTATAATGTGTTGCAAAACATCAAATTTAAATAAACTGATTGTAAAATTATATAATATTGAATAAATAATTTTATTATATTTAAAAAATAAATATTTGTGACGACAAGACATTACATAACATTTTAAACAAAAGTGGTGTTTTGAAAGGAGCATTGATTTGTGATGGGATCGATGTGTATGCACTTGAATATAGTAAGTGAAAACAAACCCCGTATGATACGAGCCGACTGCGAGACGGCCAGTAGTGGTTGTAGACACAAACGCAAACGGTTGTCGCACTCACAGTGGGATATATCTATAATTACCATATTTGAGAGAGAGAGAGAGAGAGAGAGAGAGAAGCTTAAATTAAATTGTTAAATAAACAACAAAAATATACTAATGTAAATGCTATTTCAGTAATTAAATATACGATTTAATAATAATCTGTTATAGGTAAATTATATAATAATATTATTAATTTATAGTATTAATATAACATATAAAGGAACAGTACTCATATTACTTACATACATAGTGGACCAGGATTGAACAAATCGCATGACCAGTTACCAGGAGACAGAGAATGTGGACAAAGATCATGTTCGCGGCAGCACGAGTCGAGATCTCGCAATTGCCCTAGGTCATCGTACCCCGTGGCAGTATTCCCGGGTCCGCACCATTTGGTTTTAGGGAAAGTTAATTTAAGTTCCCGTTTCATTCGACTAATGTTAATACTATGAGATTTATGTTCAAAAAATGTTAGTATCACCATCAAACTTAAAGTTATCATTTCTATAATATTAACTGGAATTTTCATAATATCACATTATTATGGTATAATTTATTAAATTAATATGTATATATTATTTATATAAACAAATAATATAAAATTTATTAATTAACAGATGGTTATATTTTAATATAATGATTAATTTTTATTTATCTATTATAAAGTGCTGAGTATTAAAATATATTTTGTTATTAAAATATTGATGTTTTTGCAACTCAATTAAATTGTGTATAGTTTCAAGTGTATTAACTTAAAAATGGCTATTTTTATATTATATCATTGTTTGCATACTTTTAATATATACAATTAAATGTGAAGTGACAATATTATATGGGAATAATTGTTAATTCGTGTTGTTTTTGAGGACTTAGATTAAGACGTTTTACGGATTTACAACGTGTACGGATTTTGATAAATTCGTGAACACGAACTTAAACAGTAAAAGTGGACGTGCAGAAAATAATTTAATCACAATATTCACAAATTAGTCACAAAATCACATCTCAAAATCACACACAATGACACAATACTATTCATTACTTGAATAGAAAAACATATTTGACTATGTGTCATGTTTGGAAATACTCATCCATGTTGAAATTAATAGGTTATCTATAAGAGTACTATTAAGTGATTCAAAATAAATCATTGTCTCGTATCGAGTCAACCATCTCGTAACCGATGATTAAGATTTCCGGTACCCAAACTTAGGGGCAGCGCAGTGAAAAAATTTTTGAAAAAAAGTGTAATTACTAGTGGATACACATAAATATAAGTTCGTTATACACGCATTTAAAATTAAGCATGAATTTGCAACTAGTAATCCTGCAGTTAGGCTTAATTATTGGTCTTATCATAACGTCTTTTTGGCTTAATTATGGGTAAGAGCTGAATATGAGTGAATTGCTTGTATTGGTTAATCATACATGTATGTTTATCATGAGGTATAATTCATAATTAAAATATAATTGTAAATTATTAAGTGTTATTAATTACTATTCCAATTAGTGTTTTAAAATAATTTTTCAATGATTTTGGGAAGTTTTGCGATACTATTATCCGATTGTATTCTTTGAGATATTTTCATCAGTTTTTCATTCAATTCCTGATTATTTAATAGACTTTCGATTGCATTCAATAACTCCTCTTCAGAGCACTTGTAGGCATCGAGTCGTATACCAAACCCTTTCTCGTGAACTCTCTGTGCGTTATCGTATTGATCGGTCCAAAGGGGCAAAACAATCATAGGTTTCCCGAAATAAAATGTTTCGGTGACAGTATTGTTCCCGCCGTGGGTTATGACCAAATCAACTAACGGTAAGACTTGGATCTGAGGGACAGACCCCTCGCCCCACATATTATCAGTCAATGAGTACTCGTATCGGTAACAGTATTGTTCCCGCCGTGGGTTATGACCAAATCAACTAACGGTAAGACTTGGATCTGAGGGACAGACCCCTCGCCCCACATATTATCAGCCAATGAGTACTCGTCATGAAGGGGTCCTTTCGATACAATAAACCTGTGCTTAGATTTGGACAAAATGAGTACTCGTCATGAAGGGGTCCTTTTGATACAATAAACCTGTGCTTAGATTTGGACAAAATATTGACTAATCTCTTCATATTGTCCACATCTGCCGCACCCATAGATCCCAATGAAAAGTATATTAGTTTTCCCGGTTTGTCTCTCAAAGGCAACGGTATCTCAAACTTTACATCATTGTGTGTTCGCATAAAGTTATCAAATCGGTAGTGATTTGGTGGCAAAGGTCTGACATCATTGTAATCGAGTTCAGCCGGAAATGGATATACGTTTAGATACGGCGATGGAGTGAAATATTGGCAGTCATTCAATGCTTTTAAACCTCTCGCTATAATGTATTCATTGAATCGTTTTGAGGACTCAATTGTCACGTCTTTTACTGTTTGCCGAAATATTTTCCATTCGTTTTCATCGCTATCTATTGGAAAACCTAATAATATAACAATATTAATAAATTTACTATTGTAAACATAATAATCTCCAACATTAAATGCAATTATAAATGAATTTTAACTAAACATTTTTACGAGTTAAACACATAAAATGAAACAATAGAAATGTGTGTATAAAAATAAGGTAAAATATATTGTTTGTTTGTTGTTTTAAATATAATCATCTGCTAAATTGGTTTTCATTTTTACATACCTGAGCCGTGAGGGGGCGTCCGATTATCATCTATTAATAGTAACGGATTACAACTACAGACCCAAACCCATGGTATTCCAGATTTGACAACACTGGTGTGATATACCACGTGATCAATTATGATTAGATCTGGACATAATTTATCAATATATCTCTCAATCATTTCATCAGTTTTTGGCCATTTTTGTGTCATATCGGGAAATAGTTGGCCCCAATAGGCGACCATCTTATCTAGCGGTGAGCGATCGGTCATTAGACCAATCCGTTTGGCACTCATCGCCGCTTTAAGTGCCATATTTTTGTCGGATTCCTTGTTTTCGGTCCAACTCTCGTACAAAACCTCTTCGATGCCATATTTTGTGAGTCGACCCCTCCATTGCTCGTTGATTAGAAACATCACCCGATGCCCGGCCCTCACCAACGACTCACCGATTCCTAGGTATACAGAAGGTTTGTAACAAATTTTATTATGAATGTTATGATCAAATATTGTAACATGGTTGTTTTCAGATACAAACATTTATTGACAATGACTTACCAATGCATGAGTTTACGTGTCCGATACCATCACCAGTTGTTATTAGTATATTTAAACCCTTTGACATCTTTGAACATTGACTATCAAAACTACTCAATTTAAACTAATTTATTAATTAATGTTAACCGTAAATTAATTGATAAACTACTAAACTAATAATAGACTACATTCTAAACATTTAAAAATTATATCTTGTATAATTTTTTTGAGATTTATTTAAAAATAAATAAATTAATGTACAATATATTATTTATAAACACACGTTGACTTAATGTAAAATATCTATTTTTATACTAGCCTAGTACACGCACTAATACGCTTATCATTGCCATATTTTATATAATATATTTTACTGTTTAAGTTCGTTTACCATACAGTAAAATCTCTTTTTAATTTATTCCATTTAGAATGTTAAATTATATTAGAAAATATGTAAATACAATGTAGAATAGTTATGCTTTACCATAATGTAATATAATTATTAGGATTCTAATACCAGATTAATGTAATATAGTTAAATAAAAATACTGTAACTGTAAATGTACAAGTTGTAACAATATACTAACGCTTGTGGAGTATAATCAGCACAACTAATATGAGCTAGTTTGTATTAATTGTTTAATCAATTAATTTTTAATATGGCATGGAAATTAAACTGTGTTTATTAATGTACAAAATTATGCAAACCATTTGTCTGTATCTATATTGGATCCGGAGATAATCCGGAGATAAATTTTGTTATATTTTCAAAAATATGCGGTATAGGCTACTGATTTGTTTTGAATATCTCATTTTAGAATGTAATTGATATAATTTTTTACTTTTCCAAATTTATTTCTCATATTTTGCGATTTCCATTGACTCACATTTCCAGACAACTTTCAGAGGATGACCTCTTCAGATGCAATTATCTCCGGATCCAATATAGATACAGACAAATGGTTTGCATAATTTTGTACATTAATAAACACAGTTTAATTTCCATACCATATTAAAAATTAATTGATTAAACAATTAATACAAACTAGCTCATATTAGTTGTGCTGATTATACTAGTGTTCGCAATACAAAACCATTTGTATTTAATAAATCGATTTCTACATGAAAATTATCTTTTATTATTTAAAACAACATTAGACAGTTTTAAGCTATTAATTTATATTTAACTGTTGTAATCATTTTTACAAATTAATAACTTTAAGAAATATTATTTTAAAATCCAAAGAAAATCGTTATTTTATATACTTCTGACGATTCATAACATATTCTTCAATAATTTCCGATAGTTTTGCAATACTATTATCCGTTTGTATTCTTTGCGATATTTTCTGTAACTTTTCATTCATTTCTTTGTCGTTCAGTAGTTTTTCGATTGCATTCAAGAACTCAGACTTAGTGGACAGGTATGGGTTAAGTCTGAGAATGGCTGTCAGAAAATTGTTTGTAGAATTATAAATCATTTGAAAATTTATGAACCAATAGAAAATATCGGAAAAGTATGACATAAATCTAAAACAAAATTAATAATTTTTATACTGATATTTGGTGTATAAGTTATTATATTGTATAAATACTAACTTTAAATGCAGTGAATGGAGTCATAAAGAATTGATTTCCACACGAGAAACCTATTAAACGCCTTGAGTTACCTGTCTTTTCAATCAAAGTCAATACCTATTTAAATGATAAATGCAAATACTATTATATTCATATATTATATTTTGCATTAATTATTATTTGTCTTGATAATAAGAATTTTTATTAAATAATTCGTTTTATATAATTAACATTAGTATATTCCCAAGTATTAATGTACAGTATAAATGTTGTTTTTAATGTTATAAAAGTGACAATTTTATTAAAATAAAACTAAATATTAGTTTATTTATATAGGATTTTGTCACATTAAATTTAATTTTATTCATATTAATAATTAAGATATTCTGTACTTAAAGCCCGAGATGATTAGTATAATTATTAAAACGTTAAATATATTGCAAAAATCTTTTAATAATTTAATAATGAAAAATAATTTACACAAACCTTAAGCTTAAGATTAGTAGATCTAATAGAATTGCATTTTGCAATATAAAAATGGAAAAACAATTTTTCAGTTTTCATAACCTGTTTTAATACAGAATTTGTGACAAAATTAATTGAAAACAAGAATATTGTGGCAGAAGTGAAGGCAAAGAATATGGGAATGAATGACATGTTTAAGTCTCCATAAAGAATCTCATGGAATATAACCAAAAGAAAAGGTATATAAGAGTAGAGCATAACGAGGAATATTCTGCACCAAAATTTATTGTATTCATCAATTGTTTTAAATACTGTATTGAATTCAATGAGCGAACGATAGACACCAGAATCACTAATAAACATACATTTATTAATAAATCTATAAAATTTTGCATTCAAACAAAGTACTCGTGTTTTGCAATAAATACAGATTATGATAAAATACTCGGTCACCCAATGGCTAATAAATGTCATATAAAATAACCAATGGTTAAAGACCAGAACTGCTGGTAAGCCATATATTAACATATTATCCAAATTATATTGCAAAAATAATAACAAAATTGAAATAATAATAAAATTATGTCTAATATTTTGAATCATAAAATTAAATATAAAATGAATGTATTTAGCGTATAGTATAAAACTTTTAACGTGATGTTTATTGGCAATCATGAGGTCAGTCAATGGACAAACACCATATAATACATTTAAAATCTTCATCCATATCATATCAGATTTGCTACTTTTAATTATGACAACACAATACGATAAGCAGCATATTGTAATAATAACACAAATAATATACAGATAAATCACTTGACCGCCAAACATTTGTACAAGGTCAAAACAATAGTACGGAACTGTGCCAGTTGATTTATCAGTTACTCGAATATTTATTACATAACGAATCGAACTTAATAGAAGAAAAATTATAACGTACAAACATTTAAATTTATTGTACCATGTGTTATCCCGAAAATTATTTAATAAAATGCCTTTTTCAAAGGGCATGTAAACATCACTAATTTGTTGATCATGTTTTAAATTATTATGTAAATTTAATTTAGCATTTTTGAATTCTTTACACAATTTATACTTTTTTCTTAAATTTAGCATTATATTAAAATAAACACAATTGGTTATTTATGTTCAAAATATCAATTAAAACGTTAATACAATATAATACTACAGTATTAGAATAATGTAAAATTCAACAGAAAACATTGTATTAAAAACTTTAGTAATTAACATAATTGTTAATGCTAAAATAATTTTAAATGTCAGAGTTATAAATATTTCTCAATACATCAATAATTTTTAATAATTATTTATCAACTGAATACATTAACAATATCTATATTCATAATTAAACTACGTAATTCTGTTTAACTTCAATAAATATTTAATTAATGAATAATTAGTACAAAAATTGTTTTAATAATAAAAATGTATATTCAATTCATTTAATATACAATACAAACTCTAATTATTTACACAGTAGTTTTACATTAAATTTATTGTAAAGTGATATTTACACATAAGTTTAATTTATATTAAATCAACAAAATTATAAATAAATAAATTATACAACAATAAAAAGTTTAGAGACTTATTGCAATTCCTTTAGATATAATATTAACAGACGTCTATGTAGATAATATAAGTTTATAGTGTACATTAAAATAAATTCATATATTTTAATAGTATAATATTGTTAATTATCTTTATTTTTGCAATTTTCTTCCACTAAATTAGAGATAATTTTGGGAAGTTTTGCGATACTGTTCTCCGATTGTATTCTTTGAGATATTTTCATCAGTTTTTCATTCAATTCTTTATTATTTAATAGACTTTCGATTGCATTCAATAACTCCTCTTCGGAGCACTTGTAGGCATCGAGTCGTATACCAAACCCTTTCTCGTGAACTCTCTGTGCGTTATCGTATTGATCGGTCCAAAGGGGCAAAACAATCATAGGTTTACCAAAATAAAATGTTTCGGTGACAGTATTGTTCCCGCCGTGGGTTATGACCAAATCAACTAATGGTAAGACTTGGATCTGAGGGACAGACCCCTCGCCCCACATATTATCAGCCAATGAGTACTTGTTATGAAGGGGTCCTTTCGATACAATAAACCTGTGCTTAGATTTGGACAAAATATTGACTAATCTCTTCATATTGTCCACATCTACAGCACCCATAGATCCTAATGAAAAGTACACCAGTTTACCCGGTCTTTCCTGTAACTTCATTGGCATATCAAATGTCAAATGACTTTTATTACGCTTGAGATTATCAAACCGAAACCAATTAGGAGGTAATGGTCTGATATCCTGATAATCCAATTCTAATGGATATCCATATATATTCAAATAGCATGACTCTCGCATTAGCATAAATCCAGTTTCTTTAAGCATTTCCACGCCTTTCCCATTGAGATATTCATTAAAAACAGTGATTCTCTGTTTTTGCAATTCTTTAACACTATCTCTAAATGATTTCCACTCCTTTCGGTCCCCCATCGATGGCAGACCTGTTGCACACAAATATGCAAATATGATAATATCATAATGATATATTTACTATTATTTGTTAATGATATACTAATTTGCTTTACTTTACATGTATTAATTAGTATACAATAAATTAAAACCATAAAAAGATGCAAATATAAATTATAATACACAGTATCTTATTTAAATCATGCGCTTACCTGACATGGCCGGTGGGAAACAATCATCATTAAAATAGCGTAAAGGATTGGCACTGCATACCAATACCCAGGGTATTCCGGATTTGATAACTGTTGTAACAGGATCCGATATATCGACAAACAACACATCGGGTTTGAATTGCTCAATAACATTGCTTAGATTATCATCAAGGTATTTTATGGAAGCGATAAACCGGTTGTTATCAGCGTTTGACACGAGACAAGCAACTTTGTCCAAAGGTGTTCTGTCGGCCATAAATAATAATTCTTTCAGACGTTTAGCCGTGAAGTCTGCGTCGGGTTTAGCATTTAGGTTAGGGTCGGGCGTCAGTACTTTGGGCTCATTTATGGCGAGTATGTCTTCGATGCCGACATAAGTGGAGAGTCTCTGACCCCAGAAGTTGCTGACAGCGAATGTCACCAAATGTCCCGATTCTGCCAATACTTCAGCCAATCCTATGCAAGCGTTTAGGTGTC
>CAJPIZ010000078.1:0-38557 GCA_905368565.1 Medioppia subpectinata
TTAAAATTTTTTATTAAATTAAAAATTTAGATTTAAATTTTTTAAATACAGATATAAATGTATTATTACAAAGTTAAATAAATGGGTATATTTAAAAATTTAAATATTTGCAAATTAGTGGAAAATGCCTAGCGAGGCACTTTCTAGCGAGGCACTGTGCCTCGAACAGATTAGTCATTCTCAAATTTTAAACGTGTTGAGTCTGTTACCAAAGATATTATCACCAACTGTATATTAAAAGTACATGTATAAAAACAATATGGTAGTAAAAATAAGAATAATTATAATGGGTGATATAGCAGACTATAATTATATTAAAATCAACATAAAATAAGTTATTAAACTTATAACTGTTTTGGTAATAACAGTGCAATTTTACAATTATAATTAATTAAATTATAAATTAATTAATTAATTATAAAACGTATAATCACAAATATGTATTATGTGAAAAAGCTATTTAGTTTTTTATTTCTGTTCAACAAGACATGTTTCAAACAATTTAGCATAATACTATTTACTTTGGCCATTGTCATACATCTGACATTACTAATTATTATGATTAATTATCACCTACCTGATCTGTCAACATATCAGCATGAAAATTATACAATATTTTTTGCCCTGGATGTAATTATTTACTCCATTGGACTGTACAGCGCTATAAAAGAGTATCGTCTATTAATAGCATTTTGCGCATTTGTCTCACTTTATAAACTATTACCTGGTTATGATGCTATCATTGATAGTCATATCTACTGGTTTTACCCTGTTTGTTTATTGATATTGTTTCTCGTTTGTTGCGTATATATACGAGTGGTTTGTCATAAAAATAAGGATTATGATGTTGCGCTAATCGATCAGGTGTTATATTAATTGATGATATATTTGACAAAATTAATTAAATAATATTTTGTTTTGGATATAGATCAACAGGGTGGTTTTGTAATTTAAATAACTGTATTTAGAAATTAGTAAACCAGGTTTTTGAACATTTAAATTATATGCTTTCAAACAAATATATTTATGGCAACATTTTATATTTGTTATTTATTATGTATCATTATTAATAAATATTAATAATTACAATAATAAAAATAAATAAATTATCAAAAATAACCTTAAATATTAATTATTATAAATGTTTTAATTAGTAAATTATTTTTATTTAAATAAACTATTTACTAAATACTAAACATTGTACATTGAAATGTTTAACAAACTGTAATATAATTTTTAAATTGTCTATTTAATTACTGTAATGTTACTTTATGACCACAATGGGAACAGGCGCTCTACTGGATATAAATATTAAATCAATTTTTTCATTTCTCTAGCCATGATCAATGTAAAATACCCTTGTCAATTTTATCGCTCATAATATTAAACCATATGAATCAGCAAATCCTACCATGTTTAACATTACGTATAAACTGTGTAATAGTGGTTATTATAAACAGTACTTGGATGCTTTGTTCACATGAAAAAAGTAAAAACTATACGATTAATATTTAATTCATTGCATAATTCAATGCTTTATTAAACACAACTTTAATATTTCTTTTAATTAAAACAATAAACGCTACTTATTTGACTAAAAAATTCAATAAGAATACGTCTGATATCTATTGATAATAAATGGATAGCGGTGTATATTACTGCTGTCCAAAAAGGGGGAAACAAGTGGGGGGAAAGCAAATTTAAGGCTGGTAACGATACAATACAAAAATGCTTCAACACAGATATGCATTAAATTAATAATTTAATCAAAAATCAAAGATTAATTATATTGTTGCCAATATTTACCACCACTTCTCTCATATACAGAGCCTTCAGGCTATATATCCAATGGAATTTATACTTTTAAAGAATGACCACTGTTTATTCCAAAAATACCAGGACAATTTTAATAAAAATTTTATAGCTAATAGTCATTACTTATATGTTAATTTTAATAAAGATTGATTTCAATTATATAACATTTTAATTTAAAGTAAAGCATTTTTCTAATATGTGGCTGGGTAACAAATTTAATTAGAATGGAGTGATGTTGTACANTTTAAAGTAAAGCATTTTTCTAATATATGGCTGGGTAACAAATTTAATTAGAATGGAGTGATGTTGTACACCGAGAAGAAAAGCAACACGGTCAAGTGTAGTTTATTTAACAATGTATTGCTACTATAATTGGTTTTAATATTCATGCAATTTTTATTTTAAAAATTTCACCATTAAAAATTTAAAATTCTGGATTTTGCAAAATGGCTAATTTTTAACAGAATTATATTGAAGTTTAAACTTATCAGGATTTAAATAAGATTAGTGTATGATCTTAATCTATAACACACGCTAAACAAATGCAAATGAAATTCAATCAATTCCTAATTAAAGGGCCTGATCAATTAAAGTTTGAAAATGGTAACTTTATCCTTTTCATATTTTAAATATGTTTGGCCAAAGCTTTCCGACGGGTAGTTAGGAGACCAATCACATTAGGATTAGATACAATAGATATAAGTACATAAAAACATATACTTTATAGATTTAAAAAATTATTCGTTTTGATTTTAAATCAAATAAATCAAAATATAACAAAAATTGGATAAATAGACTAACAACAATAGGATTAGATACAATAGATATAAGTACATAAAAACATATACTATATAGATTTAAAAAATTATTCGTTTTGATTTTAAATCAAATAAATCAAAATATAACAAAAATTGGATAAATAGACTAACGGCTCTGTACAGCACAATTAGTCACTGATTAGATATCAATTTATATGAATAACTATAAGATAATAATATTTCGCACAAATCGTCACTAAATTTATCCAAAGAGTCTTTACTATAAATTTAAGACATTTTCCACACAAAAAGATTGAAACAAACAATTTATATAACAATTAAATCAATTTTAAGAGAAAACGTGTTTGTCTTTCAATTAGAAATGAGATTTTTAGTTTTAATGTCTCATACATTGTTTGTAATGCCACCCTAACACTTGCACTCTAATAACCTGGGTTACAACTTGGACAGTAGTAGTTTGGAAAGATGTGCTGAAGTGAATGGATGGCAGCAGTGGTGGTCTCTATCGTACTCTACCTATCGTTCACTGCATTCACTCTCACTCTCTCTGATTGTGTGAAACGTGTTTGCATTGAGAGGACAGGCATTGCATTCAAAGCGCACATGTTTTCCATGTTTTAAATCATTTGCCATTCATTTCATTATTAGTGCTCTTTTTGGACGAAAGCATTGCATTTGATTGCGATTTCATTTCACTATAAATCCATTCAATTATCTCTTAATTGTTTTAATCGTTGTATAAATTGTTGACAAAATGTTTTGGGGTTAGTATTGATTGTCTGAAATACGGCACACATTTTGAATGTCTTGTAATTTACTGATGGTTTGCATGTGTTTTAGGCGTAACTCTAGAGACCGGTAAACGGTATTCACAATCAGTGGAGGAGTCATATCACCTGACAATGGCTGCGTTGGAACCGCCATCCGCTGACAAGACTGTCTCCAAACACGTGTCTATAATGGTTGAGCACCAGAAGTCCGATTACATGATCTGCACATTAGAGCCGAACCGCAATCTTCAGTGCCATTTGGACCACATGTTTGTCGAGGGAGAGGAAGTGACTTATTATCTGGTGGGCGACGGAACCGTTCATTTGACCGGATATCTGGTCGGCGATCCCTACGACGACTTTGACGAAGAGGGGGATGAAGAGGACGAAGAAAGCAGTGACGAAGAGGTGTCCACTCCTCAGGCGAAGAATGGGAAGCGTAAGAATGAATTGCTCGACAGCTCTCCCGAAAGCGCCGGAAAGAAAGCAAAAGTGGACACAAAAGTGGCCAAAGATTTGCCCAAAAAGGAAGAGAACAAGAACTCAAATAAAAAGAAGGCGGAAGTAGTCGTCGACAAGAACTCGAAGAATAAGTTAAATAAATTGAATTCAATAAACAATAAGAAGGAAGAGTCGGATGAAGATGACAGTGAAGACGACGAAGAGTCAGATGACAATATGGATGAGTCGATTGGATTCTTGGATAAGGAGGCCGTCGAGAGCGGCGCCAGTGATGACGACGACGATGAAGACGAGGAGGAAAGCGATGATGAGTCGGGTTTGTGTTAATTAATGTATATTTTTAGGAATTATTATTAAAATTGATTATTTGAATGACAGACGACTCGGCGGAAGCGGAGGGCAAAGAGAAGCCAAAACAGCAACAAAATCAGTCGAAACAACAGAATCAAACGAATTCTCCGCAGAAACAGCCAAACAATCAACAGAAACAGTTCGGAAGCGCCCAAAAGGGCGGCTTTCAGGGCAACCAACAGAAAGGCGGTCAACAACAGAAGGGACAGTGGAACCAATCCGGACAGAAGAACAACCAAAAGGGCGGTAATCAAGGGGGCAATCAATGGCAGAACAAGAAGTTCGGCGGACAGCAGAACAACAGTCCCAACAATTTTCGAGGCGGACAACAGAATAATAAGAGCCCCAACTTTGGTGGACAGCAACAGAAGAGTCCCAACAACTTCGGCGGTCAGCAGAATAACAAGAGTCCCGGTTTTAAAGGCGGTCAACAGAACAACTTTAAAGGCAAACCACAAACGCCTAACTTTAATAAAGGCGGACAAAAGGGCAACTTTAACCAAACGCCCCGATCGGGCGGACAAAAGGCCGGCGGCTTTAAAAAGCAATGGGGTTCCGATAAAAAGTAGACCACTTGAGTGTTTCATTACATTATAATTACTCTTATTATTGAATTTTAATCTCCAATCAAAGCATTATTATTATTAAATGATTTTTTAGCGGCTTTAAAAAGCAATGGGGTTCCGATAAAAAGTAGACCACTTGAGTGTTTCATTACATTATAATTACTCTTATTATTGAATTTTAATCTCCAATCAAAGCATTATTATTATTAAATGATTTTTTAACACTGCATTCCCAACCAATTGTATTGATTTTGAAAATTGTATTCATTAATAAATGGTCGGAATTATATTTGACTTAAACTCGACTATCATTCATACGAATAATAATGTATTAAATACTTAGTTCACCTCAAATTGACTAATATTTATAACGTTATGGTGAAATTACCGGTAATTGATCCTAATTAGAATAGATTAAATAATTTAATCGACACTTTAATCTATATTTATTTGATTTAATTGAAAGATTGGATTTAAATAATAGTGAAATAATTATACAGAAATTAAAAATAGCAAATAAGTGTGAAAAGAGAAATGAAATTGTTTTTGAAAAAATCAATTCTAATATTAATTCGTTAAATATAATAACTTCTAATTATAAATTGTTTACAAATTGTTTAGATTTATATATATATGTATAGCGGCTTTAAAAAGCAATGGGGTTCCGATAAAAAGTAGACCACTTGAGTGTTTCATTACATTATAATTACTCTTATTATTGAATTTTAATCTCCAATCAAAGCATTATTATTATTAAATGATTTTTTTTAACACTGCATTCCCAACCAATTGTATTGATTTTGAAAATTGTATTCATTAATAAATGGTCGGAATTATATTTGACGTAAACTATTTTGCAGTTCTTTAAACACTATCATTCATACGAATGTATTAAATACTTATAGTTCACCTCAAATAGACTAATATTTACAACGTTATGGTGAAATTGCCGGTAATTTATCCTAATTAGAATAGATTAAATAATTTAATCGACACTTTAATCTATATTTATTTGATTTAATTGAAAGATTGGATTTAAATAAAAGTGAAATAATTATACAGAAATTAAAAATCGCAAATAAGTGTGAAAAGAGAAATGAAATTGTTTTTGAAAAAATCAATTCTAATATTAATTCGTTAAATATAATAACTTCTAATTATAAATTGTTTACAAATTGTTTAGATTTATATATATATGTATATATATATGACACAGAATCGACTTAATCGTAATCATCGGTTGATTCGTAGGTACCGTTTGACGACTGAGTGTTAGTATTACTGCTACCACTGGTCTCTCTGGTCGATGAGTTGCCGCCGACTCGGGGGTCGTTAGTAGTATTGGTCGACAGATTGGGGTCTCTGTTGGCCGTACGGCTGGTCGTCAGTTCCTTTCGACAGACCGGACACGTGGCGTGCTTTGAGTGAATCAACACAAAAACAATGCTTTCATTATTCATTTCAAATAATGGTCTCAAATATCATACCATTTGAAGCCACGGAACGATACAGTCGTTGTGATAACAATGACTGCACTCTAAAAGTCTCACTTTTTCTGTTACTTTGAAATCTTCCATACATACAGTGCACTGAAGATTCTTCTGAACCTGTTCTTCGCTGATGGACACAAACGGAACCTTTTCTATGTCTTCCTTAGCCATCGGTGGCGGACCAGAACCGTCCAATTGGTTTAACAGCTGTCCGTATAGAACAACTCACGCATTAGACGACAACATGAGCCAAATGGAGTGGCAGTACTCACTTGACTGATGATTTCGTTGAGCCCTCCCTCACCCCATGCATAGTCCCCCGGATTCCCGTGCAGTACTTGGAACAGAGGTAATGGAAAGTCTATGTTAATGA
Source organism: Medioppia subpectinata (assembly GCA_905368565.1). Lineage (NCBI taxonomy): Eukaryota > Metazoa > Arthropoda > Arachnida > Sarcoptiformes > Oppiidae > Medioppia > Medioppia subpectinata. The sequence continues at coordinate 6,607 of CAJPIZ010000078.1, forward strand.
GTCCGCGGGCGCCCATATTGACCGCCCCTTCGCGTCCCGACGCCAACTGACCCGAAGCCACGTTCGTTAAGATGTGTTGAAATAAACTGTGAGTCAAATCAAAACAATTAAATCAATGATAAGCGAGAATATGATTGGGAGCGGAGCGGACGCACCCCTCCAATGATTGACTGCTGTCCAGAGCCCCTGACTCTGCATTTCGGGGCAAATTTAGTTGAAAATAACTGGTTGTCGGACGTCTGGCGTTGCCGTCGTTTGGCGAATACCTATGACTTCTCAGATGATGTCTTCCGGCGGAGTCCGACTGCGGACCGCCGGACGTACTGTTGGCGCCATTAGTGGAGCCGCGCCGTCGGGATCCGCTATACTGGCCGTACAGGTCATCCAAAATGTCTGCCATTTGTGTATCGGATTCATTGTTGTCATCGCTTTTGTAAATATAAAACAAAATGTCAATTAAATGCATTGAAATGATGGCTGAGTTGTGCGCACGGATTGGTCTCAGCCGTGTCCTCGTGAGTGACTTCTTCGACAAAACCGGACCGACAGAGAGGACACGTGAAGTCCTGTGAATGTGTCAACAAAACCAAAACAAATAGACATTAATTGCCATTAATAGACAAAAATACGTGTCTTTTGGGATCAAATGACACCAAAACCATACGAACCGAGAGAACAGAATCCGATTCTTGAGAGCATTGGTGGCAGAAGTATCGCAACGAAGATATATTGGCCGACATATCGACGGCCGCCTCAGCCATCACTTGATCCGCAAAATAAATATTTGGTCTCAAAATCGCAATGAAATTAAACACTATTTTCACGACATTTATGGCCACAAGAGGGCAGTACTCGACACTCACTCCCTATTCATGGCTCGCAATCACCAACTCTTCACACTCTTCACGCATTTCACTAAACAATCGGCTTTAATAGCTATGAAATGAACGCACAACTGATCCCAACATATGTTGACCACAATTGCCACACATATAACATGGATGGGAGGGTCGGGCAGTGGGCGGGGGTTGAGTGCGGGGTTGTGGGGGTTGTTGTCCCCCAACACTCAGTGCACCCCTTGTCGACCCCTTTGCGCATACCGTATGTGTTATGATGTCATGACTTCGTATCGCTTATCATAAGACTTATTATTGACTCAAACTTTCAAAACATTTAATGATTTTTGCATTGAATTGAAAGTTAGTTTTTGCGGACATTTGTATTGACCACTCGATCGGTGAGCCGTCGGCCGGAACTGACGGCCCGGACGGCAGTCATGAGCGGAAAAGTGGCCAAATTGTTGTGTTTCTGTCACTTCTGCGAACTTCACGGACCAAATGTCATACTCACCACACATTGTGTCTCACAATCGGATCTAATGTCTTATACGGAGACCAAACACGCGGACAACAGCCGCGCGGGCTCTTCGTTGACGTCATCCATGTCTTCACTGCCGACCGCTTCACTGATTGGCGATAATATAAACTTATTTAGTAATGAGATTCAGTTGATTAGCGACCACTTGAGGAGTCGGTCGCACGACTGCGACGGCTGTTCACTCAAATGCAAATCAATGGACGGATTCAACGGCTTCTTGTCGTTCAACGAGACCAACGATTTGGGTTTCATTACAAACAGTTATCCCATCGATGGTAACGGCGGCAACGGATCCGATGGCATGAGTGATAGCATGATAAGAGACGCCTGTATTCGGAGTCTGAGTTGCGAAGTGTATGACTCGAGTGAAGGCGAAGGTCTGATATACTTCGGCGACGACCAGAGGGCACACGTCTTGAGCTATCTGTTTGTGTTGAAGGACTCGAAGGCCCGCGGCTTTCAGCGCACGTATAGTATACTTGTGATGAGTGACGACAAACACGAGTTACTCAACGATTGGGACTTTTATGTCAAACACATCCAACAGATTGTGTCTAAACTGAAGAATAGGGCGAAAATCATATACGAGAGTGAATTAACGCAAACCACTTGTCAACAGAGAAGATCCCTAATCCTCGACAACGTATCCAACTTTCACTCTAATATCAACTCATTTGACGACTTCCTCCTCGACAGGAATCCATTGAATACTCACCGAACGAATAGTAAGGCGCGATCTCTTCTGGAACTGACCGGTGATAACACGTCCTTCGCTTACCTTCACATCCAATTCTCTTGGATTCTGTTTGCAGTGAACTCTTTGAATCCAACGAAACCAGTGATCGATTCGGTGAAGTCAGTGCACACCCGACCACTCGCACCGAGTGATCAGAACCTGACTTTACGTAATTTGTATCGATTTGTCGGCAAAGAGAGGTTTCAGACGATTGGCTATAATATAGTGATCGGAAATAAGATTATAGTAATCGATACAAACACTTCACGCCTTAAGTGTTTAATGCAGTGTTTGTCACAACTATTGCCCAACGAATGCATTAATATCTCCACTGATTTCCATGAGTTCAACGAATCGTCGAAACATAATTTCATTGGTATTTCGAGTTTAGATTTATTGCCCAATAATGTAATGGATTCCGAATTTTACGCTTTCATTACAATCAAAGATAAAACAAATGACTGTAAAAACAACAGCAAAACTATATTCACGGATGAAATGCAACTAACAATTCACTCGAAGAGTAAACTTCCCGAACGATTGCCAAACTATTTGATAAATTTGGAGAACATATTGATTGATATGACTTACTCTGACTCCACATTCAATTCCTATTTGATTACATCGAAGAACGAATGGCTGAACAAAGCGCTCACTTTCTACTCGTACACCAAAGGCGTGAATATCGATTCGGTGAAGTCAGTGCACACCCGACCACTCGCACCGAGTGATCAGAACCTGACTTTACGTAATTTGTATCGATTTGTCGGCAAAGAGAGGTTTCAGACGATTGGCTATAATATAGTGATCGGGAATAAGATTATAGTAATCGATACAAACACTTCACGCCTTAAGTGTTTAATGCAGTGTTTGTCGCAACTATTGCCCGACGAATGCATTAATATCTCCACTGATTTCCATGAGTTCAACGAATCGTCGAAACATAATTTCATTGGGATTTCGAGCTTAGATTTATTGCCCAATAATGTAATGGATTCCGAATTTTACGCTTTCATTACAATCAAAGATAAAACAAATGACTGTAAAAACAACAGCAAAACTATATTCACGGATGAAATGCAACTCACAATTCACTCGAAGAGTAAACTTCCCGAACGATTGCCAAACTATTTGACAAATTTGGAGAACATATTGATTGATATGACTTACTCTGACTCCACATTCAATTCCTATTTGATTACATCGAAGAACGAATGGCTGAACAAAGCGCTCACTTTCTACTCGTACACCAAAGGCGTGAATCCGCCCCGAAGTCCGTCCCAAATGAACGCTATGTTTAAATTGATTCGTTCCGAAGAATGTGACCGAAAACTTGTCGTCTTTTGGGCCAACACTGGACTCAATATTGAATACAAGACCAAAGTATTTGCGGTTAATTCAGAGACAGAGTTAGAGTTTAATTAAAAACTAATGACACTTTTTTATTAAAATTTTGCTCATTTTATGTGATATTTGTTGAAAAAACAATTATAATTATAATCAATATATTAAATGAAAAAAGACTAATAAATCAGTAGAACTAGAAATCGGTAATTGAATTGTAAACTAATAAATGGCTTATCGCGGCGCCGGAGATATGGGAGGCATTGGTAAGCCGTGACCGCCGCCAGAGATGGCCGCCGACGGACCCAATAAGATCTGAAGTGATATGAATGATGGTTAGAGTTGTTGTGCAGACATTGCATATCATAGTAATGAATACCTGTCTCTGTTGTTGTTTCGACAACTCATCCAATTGTGATCTTTCCATCTCGAGAGCCAACGGCGCCAACAGAACCACACCTGACGTGAAGAGAACCCAAAGAGCCGATCGACTGAATCCATACAACTGTTTCACGCCATTCACCGACCCTTTGGTCACATAAACAGCACAACTCCTGACGGGTTGCGGAAACATTTCGGTCAAACCCACGATCCTCTCGCCCAACGTCTCGTCCATAAACTCCTAAACCATTCGCCGATAATAGAGATCAATATAAGACAAGAAGAATGCGGAGGAATACCTCATCGTCTTCGTTGTGGTCCGTGTGGTCGTTGTGGTGAGCGATGGCGTGACCGCCGGTGGACGACGAGGGAGACAATGGAGACAATTGGTGTTCAATCATTGGATCGTTAATACCGAGACCGGAGTCTGTGGGCGACGGATCACTCATCGGTTCCGCTGGGGATCTAATTGTGGTGAACAATGGGTTTGAATCACGCAATCAATGATCCAATAATGACAACAATTATTGTGCAAAACGTGCACTCATTTCAACGCTTACACCAAATGAGCGCTGATTTTGAATCACTATTTTTCGCAACTATTTATTCATTGTTTTATACTTTAATTAAACCATTATTTCTATTCATTTAATTGTTTGCCATTTATTTTGCATCAATTTATAACATTTATCGCAAGAATATTACCATGAATTTAATTAAATACTGATTTAATTAATAAATGACATGTTTTGCCATTCAATGAGTAATTAAGATCTGATCCCTAGTGCTGTCACACGTGTTGTGTTTGAAATATTTTTATCAAGTTTTTAATCATTTAACATATTTTTAATTTTGTTATTAAATCTATTGTTATATTTAGCGATACTTTTAATTAAATGACTGAATAAGTGGTCAATTATTCAACACTTTTATTTCGCAATTAAATATTTGCAAAACTTTGTCAACAATTGTCTTAACTTTTGACCAAAAATTGTGTTCAAAATGAATGACACGGAGAGTGAATCCAAAGACACGGAAACTCCAGAAGAATGTGTTGTGAAGGAAGGAAAGGCAGATATTCTTCGGCTCCCATTTGTCTTCTACAACAATGTCCAGGAATTCAATCGTGACTTCAGGTGACAATTGAATTGATTATCAATGAATATAAGCGTAAATTTAAATCCATTTGAATAATAACTGATTGTTTGAATTGTAGTGTTCTTGCGATCAACACTTACCTGAAGAACGAGTTGTGGAAGAATAACTTGAGGCCAAACAAATGGATTAAAGATAAGGTAATTGTCGGCTGAAGACTAACTTTAATACAAACGTCAGTTCAATATATGTTTTGTTTACTGAAGATCACAATATTGGACGCGCTTTCGGCCACTGGTTTGCGATCCATTCGGTATGCATTGGAATGCAATGAATCGGTTCTTCCGATTCAGATCTTCGCGAACGACGTCTCGAAGAAAGCCATCGAAACCATTGACAAGAATATTGTGAGGAATGGCGTCACCGATAGAGTTGTGTCCAATCAATCGGACGCCGCGTATGTGAAGACATTTTATTGATTTGTAAATCTAAACCTATTATTAACAGAAAGTGTTTGCAATGAATAGACTATTTATGGTGAAGAATCGCAATATGAAGGATAGGTTTTCGATCATCGATCTCGACCCATATGGAAGCCCTTCTCCTTTCTTGGATTCGGCGGTACAGTCGCTGGCAGAGGGAGGAATGCTTATGATTACGTGCACTGATATGGCTGTCCTCTGCGGTAATCACAGTGAGGTCTGTCACGCAAAATATGGCTCAATTCCACTCCGATCTAAATCGTGTCACGAAATGGTTTGTAAACATAATTCAAATTATTATTTTTAAATGTTTTTTAGTGTGAATTTTTTGTATCAAATTAATTGATAGGCTTTGCGTATAATTATCCGAAGCGTTGAATCCCACGCCAATAGATATGGCAGATATATTGTGCCATTAGTTTCATTGAGCGTCGATTTCTACGTCAGAATATTCTTACAAATCTATACCTCTCCTCACGAAGTGAAGAGAAGCGCCAGGTTTTGCCATCATTTGGTTGTTCTCATTGCTCTCAATCTAATGATAACTTTATACCCAATAGTAAACTATCGTATGTCTATCAGTGCACAGGATGTGAATCCATTGAATTACAACCACTTATTCAAAACAAAAGGTAATCAAAAGGGATTATATGCCAAATGTTTTACTGAAGTCTCTTTTCATTGGTCCATTTGTAGGCATACGGAAGATAATGCCTATAACTTTAGCCCAACGGCACCCAAAGTTGGCCGAAATTGCGAGCATTGCGGACACACGTATCAAATGGGAGGTCCGATTTGGTCGGCACCCATACATTCCTCACAATTCATTAGTCAATTGCAGAAACAATTATCCGATTTTAATGAACAATCATTTGTGACACACAAACGAATGCATGGAATGCTTCAGGTGTTGAGCGAAGAGCTGATCGATTGTCCGCTTTACTACAGTTTGGACCGATTGTGTCGTGTAGTCCAGTGTTCAATGCCGTCGATGAAGACGTTTCGTTCGGCGCTATTAAACGGCGGTTTTCAGGTGTCGTACTCTCACGCCAGCAAAACATCGGTCAAAACAAACGCACCCAACGCTTACATTTGGGACATTATTAGAGAAATAGAAAAACTCAAAACAAAACATAGTTTACCGGAAAGTAGTCCCGGATTTCATATCATAAACAAAGAGACGACAAATAGTGTGTCACTGGAAGAGCACGAAAACGCCGAACCCATGTCTAAAGAGATGCAATTATTGCGATATCAGGTGAACCCCGAACCCAATTGGGGGCCGCGGAGTCTGCCCTCAAAACTAGTGAATAAACGGGAGTCAAATCAAGGGAAGAGAAGTCGACCCAAAGATAGCGAAGAGTCGCCAAATAATCATAAAAAAGTTTTGACGTAATAATTATGGAAATGATCCGTAATTTAACGCTAATTTTATTTTAAATAACAAATATTCTAACGGTATATATATTATAATTTATATTAAATATAATAATAACATAATTATTATAAAAAACAACGACAACTCAATTGTCGAAACCCAGAGATGAATGAAAATGTGAACAAAAAATTTAATAAATGAACCTATTTTTGTGTCATATTTGGTGTATTAAATCAATTCAAAATAAATGATTGTAAACGACTTATTTGCTTATAAATCGAGACCATATTTGAGTGCAAATGATTACAGTTTTACCAATTCTTTAGCCAATATGAATGAATATGTGAATTAAATTACAAAATCAATTGAATCCTAACAACTATTCCCTTTCATACGGTTTGGTAAGTATTGTTAGTTTATGTCACAACTAAAAGTGAAGTGCATTTTAAGGTAATTTATGTGATTTGTATATTAATGTAGTGTATAATTCTCATATCGCTAAACGACTATAAATTTCTATTTATATTAAAAATACTTTTAAAATAATTATAACTTATATTTAAAATAAATAAATTTCATAAATATTAAGATAATTGAAATGAACGATAAGTAAAAATATATCAGAAATAATGAGCGATTAATTCTACTGTAAGATAGAGTTATAGTGTGTTTGTTAAAGTGATTGTTGAGACATTTACCCAAATTGTGAGCTCAAGTCAAAGCTTTTTCAGGTATCAAAGGAAATAGAAATAGGACTCCAGTTATTGTGGAAAGCAATCAAACTGTTGAACAAAATAGCGGCGAATGAATAGATGTGTTGAGAAGAGGCGCCCGTTCTCTCACAGACTGGCCAAATGCGGCGAAGAGTTTCTATTGGTTGCGCTCATTGGTATAAATCGGCACATCTTGGATGCCATCACTTGAAGTACACGTTTAGTCCATTTGCATGGGTTAGCACTTATTCGACTCAATGCCTCCAAAACGATGGATATATAATCTGTAAACTTATCGGTTAAGGAAAACAAACATTCATTGCATAACATTATCGATATTATAGTGCAGTTATAATAATGAAAAGGATATAATAGGGTTGGTTGGGGTCGACCGCCGTTAATGTACAGCACGTATGAGAAGCCATCTCTCGCTGTGCTATTGATTGAGTAATAAAGAGGTAAAAAAAGGTGTCGTTTAAACTGTCGTTTCTCGTAGAAACGTATGGCCACTAAGTTTGTGGTCAACACATGTAAATAGAGAGCCTTGCAGTCAGTGGTCGACTCGTTGCGCGTCAAGTGATGGATCAGATTGTCTAACAATAGGGTTGCGATGCCATTGCGCCGGAACTCCTTCACCACTCCTAACGTCAATATATACACAACACGCGAATTGTTGGCCAAACTCGTGGCCAACAATCCCTGGTCTTCGCGATTACATTTGGTCTGACACTTGATTTCGGCCACAATTAGGCCAATGATTTCAAAGCGAAAAACAGCGGCCAATGCGAAGAACTTGGGGTTGGATGTGATGTCTTCGTACCAACTGTCAGGATATCTGCGGACGCAATGAATGCAAACAATTATACATTGGATTGAATGGTAAGTGTGGAAGTGATAACTGACTCGATTGGGAACCAATCACTACATAATTGTTTCACTTTCGGGACATCCGATGGACACAAGAACCGCAATTCAATCAACTCTTTACTGCCATTACATGCAAACCAAATGCTATTCATTCAGATATTATAGCACTTCTATCACCGGTTAATCACAAGAGTATAGCTTTGGACAGCATTATCACCGCAACGGTCACTATAGCTATGGACTAAATGTCTTCAATTGTCTTCACTATAGAGTCATTTCAATTCAATTCAAACTTCAATTTGAGATCAATTTTGTTTTGTTTATACGTTTATAACGAGGGGTTGTATTCATAGTGTCTTTCATTACAACTATTTAGAAACTTATCAATAATTAAACAGACAATCGGTTATCAATTCATTACTCAATCAATTCATACAAAATTCACTTTTAATTTTGATTAAAAAGCGATAAATTGTATAAACAATGAGATAGTAATCGAGAAAACAATGAGTTTGTGAATTGCAATGACATTACAAACTAGTGTTGTATTTGTAAATACAGTGATTGACAGTCCCTTTAATGACAGACAAACAGCTGTTATGTATTACTATTTGGTTAACAATCGTGTAATCAATCGATGGTTTGTTATGAGTGTTAAGCGAAACACATATTCAATGAATGATTAATTGATTTATATATTTGATTCACAATTCACTATACATTTCACTGAATGGTGTATTGAAAGCACTCAACCATTGGTTCACTAGTTTTGGTTGTTTTCAATTTGAGTTATTATTGTTTTACACAAAACTTATTACCGATTAAGACATGATTTCATTGCAATGACAGTGAATCCCAATTAACCAATCGATTCATTCCTCTTATCGTATATCAAATGAGTCATCAATTGATCCCTAAATCACTAGTTATATCACTGGAACCGTTGTTGTGATATTAGCTCAAGACATACACACCTGAAGACTGATTGTAATTAATTGATTGATTGCAAACATTTTGTGGTGAAATGTGTGCACAAAATGTGGATTAAATTTGAAGAAGTGTTGATCGCAAACGCCTTTTGGTTTGTATTAAGTATACAATGAATGGATTGATTGATTTGATTGTCTCCTAAAGGGTGACCGAAAGAGCGAATCCATACTTCGTGTTACAGCGCCGTAAAGGACACGGAACCAGAGGTTTCTCATCCATTTTGGTCGGAACTATTGACTCAGTCTTCGACACTAAGGTTTGTCTCAATTGAATCCCTTTTGCCATACAATGAATTGAATTGAATGTCATTTAATGACCTGATGTTTGCCCGACAGCCGCCGCCGTATCGTATTCTTCATCAGACAACCAATTCTGAAGTCAGTTATTGTAAGTAATGTTTGGCATTGATTTGAATGACCCCTTAATGGCTGTCTATTTGTATGTCTAAAGCGGTGTCGTGTGCTATAAAGAAGGATGAGATATACAAAGACTGGGATTGGATTGAAACCAATTTAATGCCGACATTGATATCGTTTGAGAGCGAGGATGACGTGACAGACTTTGTCCGATGCAAAGTGGAGAGTCTGATCGCACAGGCAGTCAGTGATATAACAGCCGCCCAACCCATTGAATCGACCGATAGCCGCAACTTTAGGGCCGCTTCTCATAAGTTTGCGAAACTATTCTCTATGCCTGAGGAGGAAAAGCTCGTTAACTGTATTTATTGCTTGTTTTCATCCTTTATTACACTGTATTTCTAATACATAATTGATATGCAGATTATTCGTGCAGCTATTGGAACGGCCGACTGCCCCGACAGGGATGGCTCTATCTTAGTGTAAATCACTTGTGTTTTTATTCATACCTTTTTGGCAAAGAATTGAAATTAATCATCAAATGGGTTGACATAAAGGTTTGCAAACACTAAAACATTTAACGCAAATATTAATAGATATGAGTGTATGAGCAGAATCTGGAGCGCGACAGTACTGTCCTATTCCCGGATAGCATCAAAATAGTGACTCGCGATAAGAGTTACATATTTTCCCTGTTTTTAAAGACATCCGAAACGTATAATTTGATGGAACAGTTGGCGAACCTAACGATGAGACAAATTATCTCCGATGAAAGACAACTTCCGTTTAAAGTTGACCACAACTTAGCGGCAAAGAAATCAAAGAATGTCCCGAAAAAGGTCTCATTCTTGAAACGAGATTTGGACGCCAGAGCGATGAGTGAGTCCTATAGAATCACATTCAGACTCCCCTCCAACGAGAAACTGGACGGCACTCTACCTCTCACTCTATGGACACCATATAATAAGCAACACGTTTGGGGCAAAATGTATTTGTCTAACAATTATGTCTGCTTTGAGAGTAGAGTATGTTTTTTTGGTGCCAATTCTTTGAACAGACAATTATTTCATTAATTTCTAAACTATAGGTTAAATCGTTAGTCTCTTTAATCATACCTCTGAGAGAAATACTATCGACTGAAAAGTTGGATAACAATCCGAACACAGGATATGACAGGAATAACGCGATTCTGATCTCTTGTTTGAAATCCAATTTCATTTTCTCTCATATCGACGACCGAGACTTTCTGGTCATTAAAATATCAGAATTACTTTCGAGATTAACTGAAGACCGAAGGTTTGTCTCAATTACTGTCTACTTTCGTTATATTTAAATGTTTTAATTATCAGATCCAGTATTGATTCGTTAAGTCGACAATTGTCTACAGTTGACAGCCAGACGTCATGGCTTCCAGAACCCGCTCTGAGCACAAAATTTCCATTTCCCGAAACACCGGAATCAACGGCTAAAGAGTCGGTGAAAATGAATTTATGGGAATTGCATTTCATTGAATACGGAAGAGGTATTTCATGCTATCGAACGGCCAAAGCCAGAGAACTCATACTGAAAGGCATTCCCGACAATATTCGCGGCGAGCTTTGGATGTTATACTCCGGAGCTATAAATGAATTGTCGACTCATCGCGGATATTATGAGCTCATTGTTCAACAAAGTCTCGGCACACATAGTATAGCGACCGATGAGATTGAGCGCGATTTGCACCGTTCACTACCAGAACACCCGGCCTTTCAGTCGACGCTCGGCATTAACGCACTCCGCCGTGTCCTCAATGCGTACGCCTTTCGTAACCCAAACATCGGTTACTGTCAGGCCATGAATATCGTCGCATCAGTTCTTTTATTGTACGCCTCAGAAGAGGAAGCGTTTTGGCTTTTGGTCGCCCTCTGCGAGCGCTTACTTCCCGACTATTACAACACTAAAGTGATCGGAGCTCTCGTAGACCAGGGAGTGCTCGAAGAGTTAGTTAAAGAACATTTGCCCGAACTCTACAACAAATTGATTCCATTCGGCATATTGTCGATGATATCTCTTTCGTGGTTTTTAACCATCTTTCTAAGCGTAATGCCTTTCGAGTCGGCCATTCATATCGCCGACTGTTTCTTCTATGACGGCGCGAAAGTTGTCTTTTCGGTGGCGCTTAATATTCTGGCCTCAAATAGTGAGGCACTGATGGCCGCCAAAGACGACGGCGAAGCCATGACTGTATTGAGTGGTTATCTCGAGAACATCTCCAATAGAGACGCAAAGATCCCACATATCGTTCATTCGGTGGCCTACGGGTCGGCTTCTAAGAGAGCGAGTCAGACGAGTACTGAAATTAATGATTTGATTTACGATTCGTACTCTAAATACGGCTTCATTTCCGCCAATTATATCGAAAAACTTCGAGTAAAGCACAGAATAAATGTTGTCCAGAATCTTGAAGACAATACCATGAAAAATGTGATCCGAAGTCTTCAGAGCTTTCCAATCATTTCCAAGTATTTAACTTCTGATCAAATCAAAGATATTTACGTCATTTTTAAAGAGGAACAGTTGAGACAACAATATTGGGGCCAAACATTGCCCGCCAACGAGAAGTTTGATTTGTCGCACCCTTTCTACGAGATATTCAAGTTAGATATGGATCAGTTTCGGTGGTATTTCAACCACTCGTGGCCGTGGGCTCAGGCGGAGAACACGGATGCTCTGGTCATTCGCATATTTAAGCTTTTAGATGAAAACACCGATAATTTCATTAATTTTCTCGAGTTTTTGGTGTTAATGGTTGTCATACTTAGAGCCGACGCCGAAATCAAACTGAGATTTATTTATTCCATTCATTTGCTAAACATTCCGGAACTGATCTCTTCTCCGTCGGTGTCTGAGTACGAGTGCGACTCACAGGAGACTGAATTGGGCGCTGAGGCCGAAGAGTTCTTTGCCTCAACCGAAGCCGAAACTGAACCCAAAGCCGAAGAACCCAATGTCTCGTTCACTTTCACTCAGTTCTTGTCGTCGATTAATATCATAAATAATAATCAAAAGAATAGCCATTCGTTTGGCAGTCAAATGACTGGCGCTATATTCGGATCCACTTTCAGTGCCTTAAACGAGACGAGCACTTCTGGTGACCGCAGGTCTAGCCTTCCGGTTATGAATCAGCAACAGTTCATTCAGTTATGGAAGACATTGTACGACATCTTCACCGGTGAAGACAATGAGCAACAGATATATCACTGCATCGCTTCTGTGGGCACTTATCTCCTAAAACTGGGCGAACTCTCGTCTCAGGCGGAGTCCACTCAAGCGAACTCTATTGAGTCGAGCGATACATTAGCCGCCAATTCATCGGAATGTGATTCCAATGACAGCACAAAGTCTGATGAGAAGAAGACATTGGAGGGAATGGAAGACAATTGGTTCATAACATTCGAGCAGTTTTGCGCCGCTCTTCACACCGAACAACAATTGGTAGATCTCTTCGAAGTGAAGTACGACTGGTATTCGGTTTTAGCCAAACTCAAGAACTGGCGAATCGAGAAACAGAACAGCTTTTCCTCTTCTAATCCCAATGTTATTACTGTTTGAGAGCTCTTCACAGCAAACACAAGAGTAGAGACCAAACAATTCGTTCAAATATCGCAAAATCCAAACTATTTTTATTCTTTAAAATATTCCGTGAAATTCAAGTTATAAATCAAATTCTATACTAAAAGCAAAGATATATTCTTTAGACAATATTTTCAGCGAAGAGTCTATTTGTTACACAAAATTATTTATATAATAAAGAATAGGAAATATAAACGAGAGGACAATCATGTAATCGATGTAATCGTCAGAATAATATCTATTCTTCTAAACAACAAAAAAGCCTCAAAATATTTTTAAACAATTCTTTATTAGATTTTATTTTACATGATTTTAAGCAAATTTATTCATATTCTCGTAAAACTTATTATCTGTTTCTTAATTATTATCAATAAATCTATTTATACTTTTAAATGTTAATACGATATTAAGGATTAATTTTAATGTATTGATTGTTAAAACTTGTTATATTACTGCAGAAAACTATATATTTTAAATATACAATTGTCTTCCACTTTATTTCCATACATGATATCAAATGATTGATTATTTGAATCAATTTTTATATACATTTAGTGATGAATTGTTACGAATATTGTTTAAAATATTTACTGTCTGTAAATGTGATAAACAATTGAATGGAAATATTGATAATTAAATGATTCAATAAAACGTGAATGAATTGAAAGAATATTAGAATATTGGTTCAAATGGAAAATAAGTGGCCTAACAAGTAAGTGTCATGTGGTGCAGCTCAACTACTAAAATGGTATCATTATTTAAGTTAACATTGTTAGGCACCAGAAACCAAGTTCCATAAAGATTGATGATTGCTCTGTACACTAAAAATTTTAAAATGTGTCAGTTGGAATTATTTTGACCACCATAATATTTTTAAAGTGAAAACATTTTTACAAAATACATGTTTGAAGTGAGAATTTGGTTATTGAGAGTCACTAATAGTTATCATGACTTCAACTTCAACTTAATAATTGTAGTCGCGTAAAGTCTTTTCGCGGTACAGGGAACTACTCAACGATACGTTTAACTTCGGGGGGTGTATTTATTCCTTAAGACAAGGATCAGTTGACTCAATTCTCGGCGCTTCTCATCAGACAACACCTCAATTCCCAACTATCCCTCTATTGAACTCATATTCTGACCCAAAGTTTCTATGGTTTCGCCGAAATGTCTATCCCTAAGCCCTCAAAGACTACTATTACCACTGATTGTGATGTATGTCAACGACAAGAGGTATGTTTTATCGCCGTTCAAGAGGCGACTCCCGGTACATCCGGAAAATATATTAAGCGTTAAGCCATTAAGCAAAATCGCCCATGATGTTAGTAATTTAATATGTAAAATTCAACTCTAAAAACGAATATAAACTCGAAAATAACCCATGTCGTGTATTGTTTAATGTATTCATTGATGTGCTCATCGTTTTGATGAAACAAAATATAACTGTCCAATTCACACCATTGATGTTACAAATAGTTTGTTGTCACAGTAATATTACTTTAAATATTTTAAAAAGTAATCCTATGTTATATAAAAATACAGTTATATGTATACATCAACATTGGTGTACAATAATGATTGAAATTTTGGTACCGGAGACGCAACACCAGCACAAAAGCCCGAGGGGCCGAATGCGCGGCTTTGAAACCCAAAATCACCAGGATCAAAAGCGCCCATCCATACAATCCTAAGATTAGAGTTTTCCTATTTTAGAGGACAGTAATAGATATGGCCGCCGAGTGGATATTTGAATAGCCCTTGGGCAACGCGTGAATAATTGAATCAATTGATGGCAAATGTCTTTTAACTTTTTTGTTATAATAGGATCGATGGGTATCGTTGGAAGTGTATTGCTATGGTTCCAAAACGCAAACAAAAGAGCAAAATGTGTGACCACCGAGTATCGTTAAGGACGGGCACATTTTTCGAAACATCACATCTGGAAATGTGGCAAATAATCGGATTTGTTAATTTCTGGACAGATAATGTGCCATTGTTTGTCATCCAAAAACAAGTCAATATTGAAGCCAAACTAACAGCAACGGATTGGGCTTTGTTTTGTAGACAAGTCATCTATGACGCAATGATTCTCAAAAGTGAGACAATTGGTGGTGAGAACAAAACAATAGAAATTGATGAGTCAAAGTTTGGCAAACGATGGGTGTTCGGTGGCATTGAACGTGAATGTGGTCGGGTTTTTATGATCGATGTGCCCGACAGAACATTAGAAACACTGGTTGCGATTATTAAGGTAAATATTTTATGTTACAATTTACGCTGAAAACGCTACCTAACCTAACCTAACTTAACTTAACTTAACTTATACTATTTATAGAAATGGATTAAACCAAAGACAACAATCATATCTGATTATTGGAAGTCTTATGATATTGTAGGATGTCGTTTGAATTTAATTAATATTTTTATATAAATTATTCCAATTTTATTAGTAATACTAATGTTCTACTTTTTACTTTGTATCATTATTTGTATTGCAAATGTATTGTAAATGGAATGCAATATTTCTTGGAAATATTGCTTTATAATAAATAACTATTACATGATTGTATGGTATATAAACCGATGTTATATTTGATGAAACACCCACTCTAATTTATAACTTGTGGCTAACGTTATGTTGTTCAATTTTTATATTGTATTAATTGTAATAAACTAATATAAACTATTTAAAGTAAAATTACCAAGCGTAATCATTGGGGCCAAGCCTGTCGGCCTGGCCCCCACTATAACCTAAACTTTAATCACTAATAAATGACCATGGTAAAAGTATCTGTTCCTACAATATGTTGTCAAAAGAGGACTACACTCATTTTAAAGTAAATCATTCCCTACACTTTAAGGACACCGAGACAGGTGAGCACATCAACACTATTGAGGGTAGTTAGCATACCGCTAAATCTTGTTTTCGTTCAGGGATCTACAAGAAATCAATTTTTCCATCACATCTGGCAAAGTATATGTTTATGAAGAAATGTAAAGCCATGACATTGGACCCAACTTTAGAGTTCTTTAGCTGGTCAACTCTACAACCCACTCAACCCCAAAGAACCTTTGGAAACATCGGATCACGATATCGAAGTGGAAATCGAAGTGGAAATCGAAGACTCCGAAGAAACTGATTTAAATTAGAAACTAAAATCATTTCTTAATTATTAAAATGAATTCTTCAATTGAAAAAAACGAAATTTATTAGTTATAATGGGTTTCAATGGAAAAATCACAAGTTTGATCTCGATTATCTCGAAAATCAATTGTTTCCGCAAACTTTGGTAACCATATCTGGGGACTACTGGCCAAGGGCTATTCAAATATCCACTCGGCGGCAATATTTTTTACTGTCCCCTAAACTAGGAATGAGCCCAAAGAAGAATGTGAGCTTCAAATAAAGATAAGCTAAGTTTATTAAGCTTACAATAAACCTAATTCCATAGTGAATCCAACTCATTAGCATTTAACCACTACTTTTACATTCATTTACTAAACAGTGCATCAGTTTTAGGAGGGAAATATCTTTGGTGGAAATTGCCAACCCAATTGATAGTGGTATGTAAACGTGCAGAATTGTTACCAGATGTTTAATCCATGGTCAAAATCGGCGAATGGCCAGAGTCGTTAGAGTATGGGTCAATTTTCAAATCACACGTCTATTGCTTATAGCATTGAAATTAGGTGATTCACATAATGAATGGCTGATCACATGAATGTAATGCTATAAGCAATAGACGTGATTTGAAAATTGACCCATACTCTAACGACTCTGGCCATTCGCCGATTTTGACCATGGATTAAACATCTGGTAACAATTCTGCACGTTTACATACCACTATCAATTGGGTTGGCAATTTCCACCAAAGATATTTCCCTCCTTAGTCATTTGTAAAGCGCTTATCAAACGGACAGAAAAGAGTTCACTTTGGGATCAGTTTGTGTCTCAATAGTTACAAAATGCATATCAGTTCACAATATCATCACAACTTGTGATGCAATCATTGCATAACTCTATGCATTGTGTGTGCAGTGAGTGCTCACTTCCGCACATCACTACACTCTACACTACAGTCAATACAGTCGACTCTCACTAATCATTACGTTATTATGATTTGTAAATAAACACATGTTTGAAACAATTGAATGGCTTTTGTGTCGCAACTTATCACGAGTTTGAATGGTATGTGAATTGAGATAATCTGAAGCCAAGAGAGGTTGGAATCAGTTGTCCTTCGACTCGAAGCGAGCGATGGAGTCCTCGAAAGCCAATGGAAGCGCCGAAGACTTGCATTCGTTGTCTTCGCTGCCGAACAGTACGGGTGGCGACACTTACGGGTCGTACCGGTCGAGCGCCCGGACGTCCATCTCTTCGTATGACTTCACGCCATCGGAAACGCCTCGCGAGTCGTCTTCGCCGCGAATGCAACGCAAGTCAAACCTGAAGAGCACTCAAGTGTTGCAATTGTCCGACGACTCCAACACATGGAAAGCGATTCCCAAACGAAACAAACGCTCGTCTCGTAAGCAACAGATCCAGAGCTCGACCGCAAGAATACACGCACTGCTCATGAAAGGGAAGGCACCGGAGTTTCGCTTCAAAATAGTTGTGGCACTCATTTTGATGGCAATTGTGATCATTATATTGAGCACAAGATATTTCTATAACCGCAACAAAATTGTGATCGCAATCAGAGACCGGATTTTCTTTATTAAAACCCAACGACAACTCGATCTACTGGACAGCGAGGGTCGCGATCTGTTGCACATCGAGTACGGGCTTAACATTCCCGAAGACATTCCTCCCATTAATTGCAAATCAATTGAGAGAAACACCAGAATATGTTTGGATTGGAAATATAGGGCACATCTGACTCTTCAGTACAAACATTATCCCAAATCTATTACTTGTTATGACATAAAGTGGAAGAGTTATGAAAAATATGCTATACTTAAGGACTGCTTTGATTTGAGCTCTTCTTTCTGGTACGCGATTCCAAGAGAAACTTTTTTATAAACTTTAAAACTTTGTTAACATATACTGTACTTCTCTATAGGTATGGTATGGGAGACGTGAATGGCCTGAAATGGCCGCTCAATGACATGTCGATCGCCGACTCGCCATTCGTGACGAGTCACTTGACAGACACGAAGAGCACTCCATTCGGTTCGTTGATTGGCAGACATTGGTTCTCATCGAAAGGCATTACTATAAGCGTCGGTCTAAACGTTCCGCTATTTGTGAGTTTGAACAGCACTGAAGATCCCAACAAACTATGCTTTATATCGAAAAAGCAATCGCCGTATTATGTGCTCAACAAAAACGATATTTACGCTCAATTAGAGTACACGATATGTTCGGCGCCCAGTCTTCCAGACCTGCAAAACCATTTGATCGACAGTTCGCCCAAATATGATGACAGAAATGATACCAATTTGACGTCAATCGAGAGCTCAGATACCGATGAATACGTTTTCCTGGAGCGTCTCATTTGGGCCACCGATTCAAACGTGTTGTCAAACTTCACGCATCAATCACTTCAGGCATATGTGGACCGAATCATGTCCTATGGTTTCGAGCCGGGAGTGGTTTTGTTGGACTCCCGCTGGGAGAACATTATCGGCGACTTCAAAATGAACAAAACCTCTTTCACTAACCCCTCGGTTCTTATTAATATCCTTCACAACAAAGGGTTTAAAATTTTGCTCACAATTACGCCAAACATTGATTTGCATTCAAACACTTTATCCAACGCTCGGCTCAATCACCGACTCTTACGCGACGGTCGCCTCAATGTCCCGCTTCTGACCCGTTGTGGCAATAAATATGAATACATTTGCGGTTTAATAAACTTAACGAATGCCGACAACAGAGACTGGTTTCGGAATCGATTGGTCGACGAATTGCTGACCGGACTATCGGTGGACGGCTTTCTGTTCGTCGGCGGACAGTCCTCTCTAATGCCTCAACACATAAATGTTGACAAAACTATAAATCCAGATAACTATCTAAATCTACTGAAACGGGTGGCCATTAATACCAGTGATTTGATCGGCACAACCAGTTCTGTTGACTCGAAGCAACTCAAAGGTTTTGTTAAAGTACTTCCGCGGAGTTCTTCGTGGAATACATTGCAAGGCATTATACCGACAGTTCTCTCATTGGGTTTAATGGGTTACCCACTGGTGAACAGCGGTTCCGTTGGAGGCATTCGCGCCAACAATGAAACCACTTATAGCAAAGAGCTATACATTCGTTGGCTACAAGTGGTCGCCTTTTTACCGGTCATACAATTCGGTGAACCCGATAACGACCTCGAGATTATAAAAGTGGCCAAAAAACTGTTGAAACTCCGCGAAGATTTAATTCTTCCCGTAATGAAGGCATGTCTTCGAGAATTCCATAGAAACGGTTCACCAATAATAAGGCCGATGTGGTGGACACAGCCTGAGGACAGAGACGCCTACGTTATCAACGACCAGTTCTCCATCGGAAACGACATTATCGTAGCGCCCGTTATAGAAGAAGGACAGACAGAAAGAGACATATTTTTGCCCAACGGCTGGTGGAAGGATGAGATACTCGTCCAAGTGATCAGAGGTGGCAAATGGATGCGCAAATATCACGTTCCTATCGAGAAAGTGGCCTATTTTATAAGGACAGAGCCCTCGCCTGCAGTCTAATTATATTTACAAATGATTACATTTCAGTATTTTATTACAATTTTATAGTTTTATAATATATAGTAGTTTTGATAACAGTTTTATCGCTATTGAAGTTTAAAAAACAACTATTTTTAAAAATATTTTAATGTTATGTTTATATTCTGTAAATAAAAAAGAGTTAATTAATTGAAACTATAGTTAATTGAAGTCATTTGAGGCCATTTCTGTCATCGAATTGTTTGGTCACAGTTTTGGCCATAAAATCGAGAAACAGCGGGAAATTAATGGGAATTTGTCCGCAAGAGAACAAAGCGATGGCCAGAAACGGTATTTTCCTGAGAGTACGACCGCTGAGCGAAACGCTCTGTTCGGCGATTTGCAACAGTTTGTAATTACCGGCAAATGTTGTGCCCAACGCTTCGCCCGTTTGTGCCGAGCATTTGAGTTGATTGTAAGACAGAATCGATTCATCGCACGAAACGATACTCGTTTTGACCAACTCTTGAATACACGAGCGATAGATCTCGTAAATGGTCTCAACGCACGGCAAACCGATGTACTGTTTGATGTCAGCCCTGTCCACGAATGCCAGGTCTATGGCTCCCGTCACGTTGGATGTGGTCAACACAACAACGTTCGTGTAGTTCTTAATGCCGTCCAATTGGGTCAACAGTGCGTTCACCACACGTATGGCATCGGATGGCTCGCTGCCATTGGCCGACACCTGTCTGGTGTGGGCCAGACTCTCCACCTCATCGATAAGCACGAGAATCAGCTGATCGTCAAACTCGACAAACTCTTTGATGCGTTCAAACAATTTCATCACAAGTTTTCCCGACTCTGAGAACCATTTGCTGAAGAGTGAGTGGGAATTGATTTCAATGAGTTGCGAACTCTTGTAGCGGTGTTTCAGACGAATGGACAGCTTGTGGGCCAACGCGCGACACAGCGATGTCTTGCCAGTGCCGGGCGGGCCGTGAAGTAACACCACTTTATTCCAGTTGATTAGCTTATTGTCCACTCCTTTGTCGGCGAACATGAGTGCCGTTAACACAAACTCAAGCAATTGGTCTTTGATGTGGAGGTCGTACACAAGACTTTCCCACAAACCGTGAAACTCGATGGACGGCAGTATCGTATGCTGTGCTGACGGCAACTGTTCCTCATTGGTCTCCATCTCATCGGTGGTAACGCTATCGTAGTTGAGTCGATACAAGTAGTACTTGAGTGTACGGCTTGTGTCCGACAACTGCCACGTGTGGCCACTTGTGTCATCCGATGGCACACATCGACGAGTGAGCGATATATTGATGGCCTCGACATTAGGGGACAATTGTTTCGGCAATTTATCAATCAATAGATACGAGTCCTTCCGTTCGGCCAATTGTTTCACCATTTGATCCCATTCTTGGTTACAGTGGACCCAATCGGTGACCAAACCCTGTATTTCCGACTCATCGGCAATACTGTGTCGCTTCTGAAGCACTTCCACGTGAATCAAGTAATCACTCATTTTGTGGTCAATTTGTGTCAACACTTGAATCCAGATTTGAATTTCACTCAAAAACACAACAAATGGTCAAAACAGGCAATCATTGGATGAATGCCTCAAAACTGACATCAATTACGACTTCAAAGCATTTCATTGTTTTTGTTTTGTTTTCATTTGATTTGACTTTTTTTGCTAATAATCACAAGTTTTGAGTCAAAAAATCAACAAAAAGTGAAGTTTATTGTGATTTTGATAACAATAAGAGTGAAGACATCGATTGAGTGAAGAGTTGAAGTGATGTCAAGAGGCGGAGGAAGAGGTGGTAAGAGAAGAGATGGCAATTCATTGACGTTTTCGTTGGAATCGATTGGTTTGAGTCGAGGAGAGAGTCTTCCGCCGCCGACTCTCACACCGCCTCTCAATTACCCGTCGATTGACGCCAAACCCCTACCCCTCGACCCCCACAACGAGATCGACAACTATTTGCTGACATTGAAGCAGGAGTTGAGACAATCGTTGATGACATCCAAGTATTACATCAACGCATCCAAAGAGAAGCCACAGATCGAGAGGTATTCAGACAAATACGAGAACATCGCTAACGACTCGTCGCTCAACGATAATGACATCCAAATCGGTATTTCATTAATTATTGTCTTTATGTCTTTGAATGTCATCTCATTTGGTGTCCATTTGATGTGTGAATAGATTGGAGAATATTTCCCACAGAATTGTGTCCAAAGAAATCAAAGATCAAGAAAAAGGCCGAAAAGAAAGTGAATAAAGATTTGGACAAAACGTTAGACAAATTAGTAGAAGAAGAGAAGGACGACAAAAGTGATGATCAGAAAAGCGATGAAGAGGTGGACAACGCTTCCGACGCCGAGAAAGTGGAAGAAGTGGAGGACATCGAAGAGGTGAGGATCGAGTGTTGAAACAATACAATTACTGATGAATTGATTGATAAATAGGGAACTGATTATACCTTCTCCTACTTCGACAACGGAGAGGACTATTTGGATGAATCGGATGACAACTTGGATGAGGGGCCGACGTATTGACACCATTTGTGATAATAACTCATTTTTTCCAATAAAAGTTACATTTTGTAAAAGCATTTATAATAAAAATATCAACTTTTAATAAAATTCGTTAAAAACATTATATAAATAGATAACTATGTTTCAGTGATAGGAATAGATGTGATGATTGGATACACTATTAGTGTTATTGTTATGATTATGTGATTCACTAATATATATGACATAAACGATAGGCAATAGAAAACATAAAACAAATGCTAATAACAATAGATTAAACCAATTGATACCATAATCCGATTCATCACATGATAAAAAGGCACTTCTTTTCTGAAGAATCTGATCCGCGAATTGGATCTCATGTTTCTTAAGAGTTAAGTTTTGCTCCAAATTATCAATAGTCGACCTCTCGATCACAGTTTGCGTCTTTTGTCTCATATGCCGGAGATCTTCGTCCATATGTGACAAGAATTTGGTCGCATTTTCGCCATTAGTTTGACTCAAATGCTGAGAAATGCCAATATTGACGATCAATGAGGGACTGACGGCCGGACCCTCACTGTCATGGCTTTGGCTATTGATTTGATGGACCAAAACATCGCTGAGAATACCATACTTTTTGGCCGGAAGTTTGATCACTCGGAGTCCGTAAAACTCTTGGTCTGACATCAAGTGATTTATTTGTTTGATTTGAGATACAGTACAGCCATAGCGCAGAGCAATGGCGCGGAGACTCTCACCGGACTTCACTTCGTATGGGATGTACTCCACCGCCGATTGTCTCACATGTCTTTCGTCGCCACCGGACGACACATTCTGTCTGCTCTTCAGCTCATATTCACTACGATTGGTGTCATTGGATGTGTCGAAGAGACAGATGTCATCATTGGATGTGTCATCAAATGGCGACAATCTGTTGTATTTAACGCTTGTATAACCACTTTGTGTCCCAAAACGGCTCTTATTGTAAGCGCTGGTCATTTGAATGAAATCACAATCTCTTCAATCCATTCATTGCCACAACTTTACTGTACATTACTATTCACTCACATTTACAACATCTATATATAACACACGTGTCTATTAAAAGCAATACATAATTATATAATGAATTAATAAATCAATTAATCAAATCGTAAACAAATATAATTTCTATCAAAATGTATACAAATTTCTTATGTAATCATTTGATGACAGCGTAACTCATAGCAACACATTCAGTACTTTTTCATATGCAATACTGGCTTATATAGTATCGCGTAACATAACAAATGGTACCAAAAGTACGGTCACTGTATAGGGAGTGAACACATTGTTTGCGTCATCAATACGTCTAAACATTGTTTTGCATACAATTTGAGGCCAAATATTATGCCGTTATTTATGAGCACTGAATGAATGAATGCATTGAGTGTTTGTGTTGTGTTTGTATTGCTTTACAAAACAGCGAAACAATCGTTAATATCATTGAATTGTTTGACAAGTATTGAGAAAATGCATTGATTTGTCATAATTTGTGACACATTTGTTGCGCTCAACATATCGTACACACGATTGTCATGTCATCAACACATCCCACGGCTCAAGACATTGCTGTGTCGTCGCGATGATGAACACCACCGGTGGCTGCGATAGTGTCCAATCAGTTGGTCCGAGTGGTCCATCACTTGGGAACCACTGGTTGGGGACACCGGCTGTCAAACCATTGAAACCGGAACTCGACTTACGGGCCATGGATTTGGCCGGACGTGAGCTGAAGAGGTATATGTGTGACCAATGTTTGGACGAATTCCTTCACGAGTCGAGTCTTACCACTCATTTGCAGCGAAGATCTGTTCGCTTATCGTATTTGTGCGACAAATGCAAAGCGAATGTCATATTCTTCAACCGATGCGCTCTTCTGTCGCACATCAGGTCTCACCACCAGAACAGAGACCACATCGAGAGGACATTGTCTCAGGTGTCGGTCCAACCGATCGATTTGAGCCAATTGTTTGCCGCCAACTGTTCCCACACCGCAAACCTCAACAACAATAGCACTCATAATAATGGTGTTAAGGATTCAGTGATTGAACCGAAAACTATTGAATCCATTCAAAGTGGGTATCATTTGAAGCAAAACACAATTTACAGACATTCAGACGAAAGCAATCGTTTCATTCAACCAAAAGTGTTTCAAATGAAGAGAAATGAATGCAAAACAGTTGTCAACACATCCAGTGATGTCATATCCAAGAAATATGTTATCAAAAAGACCACTAATTCAGAGCTCAAGTGCAGTCAATGTAACCATAGTTTTAATAGTCTGTCGACACGAGAACAGCATTTGTCAGACAGACAGCCGGTTGTGCCGCTGAATCAGTGCAAACTCTGTCCCACCATATGTGCCACTAATTGTAGTCAAAGCATTCACAACAGTCTTCACGCGGGAACCGGTGGTCACGCGGACAGAGTTTGTCCCGAATGTGGCGCTAAACTCGACGAAAGCCAACCCAAAGATCTCATGAATCATTTAATGGTTAATTGTCTGCATTTTAGCCGCCGTTTGATCTATAAATGTCTGTTCTGTTCGGACAAAGTGGCAACACTTCCAGCGATGACCAAACACATCAAATCAGACCACACAACACATCACTACCGATGCTCTCAATGCCTGTCACTATTGGCCGCCGATTCTGATCTCAATCGACACCAAACAGAGACCGAGTGTAAGGACTCTAAAGCATTGGTTTCTCTCAAGTGTCCCATTTGTAGCCAAGAAGTGAATTCATTGACCACTTATTCCGATCACTTGACCGCTCATCGGAAGAAGTTCTCGGATTTTGCGTACTTTGTGTTCGTATGTCTCGATTGCGACCAATCGTTTGCCAACAAAATTGAATTGAAAACACATTTAAATACTGTTCACATAAATACCAAATCGCAAACACAAGACAAAGACTTTTTGACTCAATTGATTGAGAAGATAACCGCTGTCTTCAAATTGAAAGTCGGTCTCAATTGTGCGAAACACCCGAAGACCGCCGGCGACGACAGTTTCGCTGCCAATAACACTACTCTTGAGAAGCGAAAGATTTCAGACCTGAACGGAAAGAGTAGCGAAACTATGAATGACTTGTCGACCAAACGGCTGAAGACAAACAATGAGAGTAGCGTTAAAAGCAATTGCGGTGACCATAACAAGAGTGCGAACGACACACAAAAGGCCACAGCGAATGACAATTCGCTGAAATGTAATGAATGTGATCTTAGCTTTCCATTCGTTCAGACATTAAAACGACACTTAATTCTTGAGCACCGAATCCATGACGTCGAGAGTTATATGAGTAACACTTACGTCGAGATTGCCGTCACTTCTGTCGCCACTGAACCACAACTGCCTAAAGAGGTCGGAGAGGAGAGACTGTCGCAGATATTGGACAGCGAAGACTCGAAGGACACGATTTGTCCGATTTGTTGCCAAAGTTTTGCGGATTCTAAGGAACTCAAGATTCACGGAAGGGTTCACGGAATGGCTTTCATTAAGTCGTGCCAAAAGAAGTCACTGTAAACTCATTCCAACCTATAATAGATTACAGTTTTTCACTGTTAAATGGTTTGCATTCACATTATGACAAAACATCGCAATCTATTTGAATTAAATGGAAATTAAACTAAATTTATGTTACATTTCTGTTCTGTTAATTACAGCACATATAATGACACAAATTATTATTTGTAAATATAGTTATCATACGAACTCGTATTTGAAAGCGAGACACACAGCATGGCTACAAGTGATTACTACTGAAACTTATAGTGTAATAAAATTGATCACATATTATTACATTTGTCACACCTTTATATTATTTTGTATATACACTACATTTTAGCACTTATTTATTTTCAATTAATTTTTAAAGTATTTATTTTGTATTAAAACGTATTCTCATTTTAATTATAATATAAATATTATAATTTGTATTTTTTAAAGTATTCTCTCGAGTGATTACTTTTAGTATTTTATCACAAAAACCTCTTTAAAACACTTAATACTCAAGCGATTAATAAAAAACATTAATTATATATGGAATCCATTTGTTAATTAGAAATCGATTTCTTATACCATTTAAACTATTATTTTTGTATTCAATAAAAGTAAGACTTTTGATTTAATTACTAAATATTTTTTATATTTAAACAGAATTGGCGTCAAATTATTTATTTTTTGTCAAATAATGGCGTAATTTCATTAATTTATCGTATATTTAGGTTTTAGTATTGAATTTAATATTCAAAATTTTATTTCTACCTATAATTTAATTATTAAGTAAATTCTTTATATTTTGAAACACATTGTTATTCAATAGATTTATTGAATAGAAGAGCGCATCAGAATTTTCAATGAGATAAATAATAGTTTCTTTACCAGAAAAATACAATTTCATATTTTTTTATGTCAAACCTCAGGAACTTTTCACCAAAAATCCCAAATATTGTAAATGAAATTAAGTTTAAGATATAGATTGAGTTCAAGAATTTCAAATTCCTGTTTATTTCCATTGCGTTTATATTACATGAAAAGACAAAAACCTAGTTTATTGATTGATTTCTTTATATATTTTCCCTTTATAAAGCTATAGCCTATGGGTTATGACATTCAGACTGTATATACCACCAGAATATTCTACACAATTCTGTGTTTAACTTTACAATTGAGTGAAATAAAAATTGCGTTCATTTCTATTTCAATTAATAAAAGGGTATTTGTGTTATAATTAAATGTTTACAATTCAAAGGCCATAAACTTGATGTGAATTGTCCAGTAAAGCATAGATTTCATTAGTAAAAACATGTTCAAATCTTAAAATTAATTATTTATTTTCTCATTACCGGTATAAAACAAAGTTTCCCACTGTATTATATAAAATGTTATTCGTTTGCGAATTACTTGTAGTTTGTATTCATTTTTGGGTATAGAATAAATAAATGTTTTTAAAATAAATTGTTTTAAGATATTACCTGTTAATTGAAGTTGATTTTATAATAAATATTTTATTGCAATTAATTTATATACATTTAATAAATAAGAATTTCTAATTACTAAATATAATAAACAATAAATATAACGTGTATATTATAATGTCCAGTAAATAGTAATATCAATAGACCCTTTGATCAGCAATTCTAGTCCAAGTCTTAATACATTATATTTAAATTGTTTAATCTGTTATATTATTTAATTTATTTCTAAAGTATTGATGCATATTATAAGTTAAGACCGTTAAGGGGACTGAATGGCTGATCTATGGATATATTGGACTAATTTACTATATCATACATACAAATCATTAAAATTCAAATGTAATATTTTATTTATTAAAATTAAAATTTGCTGGACTTATAATAATCACAATCACATCGTTCAATCAATTCATTTTAATATGAAAACTCCTTAATAATCATTAAAATTATTTTTAATAACAATTACTATTTAAATTGAAAACTATATTTATTATATACATAAATCATATATGAAAATAATTCAAAACATATGACATTTTTTAGTTATAATTAGTTATTTTATTAGTTTATATTTAATTAATTATATTAAATATTTATTGCAATTGAGTTACTATTAGTAGTGCTGTTATAATAACGATTCATTAACATTAAAAACTTTACAATAAATTAACATTTTATTTGTGCATTGAATTCATTATGTATGTAAAGTTGCTATAGTTTTGATTGTTTAGTTATAATTCATTCCTTCATTTATATAACGGATACTATTTTGATGAAGAGATTCATTGAATGATGTATTGATTGCTTGATTTCAAAATGCGAAAAATAGTGGATTTATTGCCTAAAAACTTAACAAAACTTTAAAAATATTTGAGGAACAAATTGATTGTTATATATATTAATTGTTATATAAAAACTACATTATCATTGAATTTGGTAATAATATTAACAAAACATTTCATTAACTATTGAGTCTATTGGTGTGTATGAGAGGAGTCGTGTGCAGCGGAGAGACCGGCGGCGACCGACTGGAAAAAAGTCTCGGATCGCTGTAATGAGTCGGGCCTTAAATTCAACACTTCGGCGCCGTTTGTTGTATTGAAACGGGAAAAACATGACTCAGATTTGGGTCGTTTGAGACCCATCTCTGCTAATTTAGATGATCTAAAGAGACTAATCTCGCTCTCACTGTCTTCGCTGGGACTTTGAGCGGAAAGTGTGAGGAATTCACTCACGGCCTGCAGATCTCGCTGCAGATCTTCCCTCTGACAGACAATACTAGGATTTTTGCCGATTTTGTTGAGCCTCTCGGCGGCGATCGACTCCATTGTCCGCCTCATCAGTGGATACATATCGAGGACAGCGTTGAAGTGTTCGACAGACAGCGAGAATAGATTGCAATACGTTTCCGCCCTAACGCTGGCCACCCGTCGGGCGTTTGTTAGCAAACATATCTCTGTTTGGATTCAACACATCATCAATTGTCAGAAATTATTTATATTTATATGAATAACACTTATTTATTAAATGAAAGATTTGTGATTTAGACGTCTTATACTATTTGGAGAAATACCGGATTCAAACTTATATGCTTTCACCAAAAAAATCTTTATTCACTTGATTTAAGATTATTAACCAAACTATACGTTGTGTTAAATTTATGTCGGACTTTAAATCCATTACATATAATTTGTTTGCTAACATTAAATTAAATAATATTTATGTTATATAAGTTATATTTAGACATAATTTGGTAGAAAAACATATTTTCGAGTACTTGTCAGATTTGAATAAAATTTAATAGATTTTGTGTAATATCCTCTCTATCTCTGCGTTTAATAGTACTGTTTATTTATAGAGATATTTAATACAATTTCTATCATTTATCTAAATATGTTTATAAAATATATTTATATGTAGCCATAGATCAACTCGTGTTGAAAGAATAGACACGAATTGAGTGGGCGATCGTAAACAACCAAAAATTACAATTATTCCTACGCTTACCTCCAAAATAGGAGCCGTCGGACAAACTGGTGGCCACATCTCCGTTGTTCATCACTATATCAACGATGCCTTCCTGTATGAAAAACATTTTGTTACCAATGGTTCCCTCTTTGATGATGATATCTCCCGGTTGGAAGACTTCGTATTTTAAACGCGTGACAATTGAATTGACAAAATCTGTGTCCGCGTTGGCGAAGAATGGCACCGAAGCCACTAATGCCCGACAATTGTAATTAATGACATCCTTTGACACACAAATAAGACAATCGTTTAATCGTTAGTTTGAGCTATAATTGAGGCGTTAATGCAAATAATCCAATACTTCTCTAAGCCTTTCGGACAATTCATCGAGAATAGTGTCTTCATTGAAAAACTTGCCCTGGTATCTATGTTCAAAATAGTCACCGATTCTCACTCGTAAATCTCGGGGTAATTTTCTATACGCCATATACTCTTCAACTTGTTTAAGCTATGGTATTAAGTCATAGAGATTAAGCATTTAAGGCAAATAAATTGCGATAATTTAGTGCGGATTTTATTACTAATTTTCAGTAATTGACCGAAAATACAGTGTTTTATTGCGTTAGAAATTGAAATAAATATACTTTTTCTCTATATTGACGTCTCGAGGAGTCGAGCGATTGGATGAGATTAGTTGTGTGTCCGAGAAATAATGCATAACAAGTGGCCCCCGATATCATACTGAGCAGAGTTAGCCACATATCTGTTAGACTTTGAGGAGGGAAACGGCCGTAACCTATGCATAGCATATGTGACATGGCTTTGAATAGCGACCACGAGTACTGATCGAACCAATCCGACTCCTATTGTCATCATATGCAAAGTAGACAATTGTACATCATTTAATAATACACGTACATTATAAAACTAACAAGTTCTGGTTGTGCGAATCAATATTTTATTAAAAATTTAAACCAACTTTTAATAATTGAAAGTTTAATCGCTCTATGCTAAATTTAATAATTGATTATTTCAATTTTAGATAATGTAAAGTATAGTATTATAAATATATTTTGTTAGCAATCGTATAGTATTGTAGTATTTTAATCTAATATACAGTACAGTAGTGAACATTATTGAAATTTTAAGAAAAATGTTTATTTTGTGTTTAGAAATCAAAAATAGATATATTTGGTGCAAAAATATCAGACAAAAGCAAACAATAGGAGAATATTTAATCGAGAATTTTGTATAAATAGATCACAGATTATGTGAGTAACAGAACCTGCGCTCAAACTATTGTGAACACAAAAGACAATTATTTTGATTTGTTATATAATATAGAGAATAACAGTTAAGGTATTGGAGAATAAAAAAGCTTACGATCCGTTGATTTCAACATCATTTGTTAAAATTATACATGAAATCAATTTCTCTTTCAAGTCATTTACCAAATCTATTGCCGATTCATCGGATTGTAGCTTATATTTCAGCACTCATTCATTTGTTGAAATCAAATCCCTTTTGAGAAATATAAAGCAGTGATAAAAATCACGTTTTTTATATTTTAAATTAAAATTACATTTTCGCCTCTAATATCGTATAGAATCGACAGAATATGGTATAAATGTATGTGAATTTAGTCATATATTCTCTCATAATATATTCAATTGTCTTTTTCTGATATATATTACAGATAAATATCACAATAAACTTTCAAAAATGTTGACTGAATTACACGATATATCCGTAAATCTATTTATAAATAATTTATTGATTTATTATACATACGAATAGTTGTCAACTAAACCGATATCCTATATGACCATGCACATTTCGATTCTCACAACTAATTCTTTTTTCTCAAACCTCAACTTAAATAATCATTTTACAAAATATGCAATAAATGCAATTATTTTTAATTATATGTAAATTAAATATTCAATTTATTGTTTGATTTTTAGTCAATAGAAAGTGCTTTAAATATTATTATTTACTTTACTGTGTATTGTATTTAAAATAAACTCTATAAATGTTTGTTATAAATGTTTTCTTTATTTATTTAACAGTATAAAATTTGAGAAAAATAAATTCTTAACAAATTTCTCGGTACAAAAACAATTGTGGAAAGTCTTAAAATAATTAAATAAATAAAACACAAAAATAAGTATTGGATTGTTATATAAATTTAAAATTCCGAAATTAAGTATACAATGATTTAAGTATAATTTTTAATTCATTCTAAATTATAATTTAAATAAATAATACTGGGAACTAATATGACGGGAAAATTTCATATAAATTTGCTACTATTTTCAAAAAGAGAAATGTTTGCGACGCTATATAACACTCATTCATCATATTTGGGATTTGAAAACAAGAGATTAATTCAATTTATGAATATTTCTATTTTTGTATGTTTTTGTTTATTTGTGGATAATTTA
>CAJPIZ010000079.1:0-38199 GCA_905368565.1 Medioppia subpectinata
TAAGGTGGACAAGAATGGCCTCACGAGTGAAGACAACTCCAAAGCGCGACAATTGGCGTTCGATAGCGACGGCGACGAAGACTTTATCACATCATTGAAACAGTTCTTCGAGTCTCAACTGGAGTCCGATGTGTGGCAAATACGTGAGACCACTGTTCAGGGCGTGGCTAAGCTGTTGATGCACTCGAGGCTGTATTCGCCGGAACTGTTGTCTAAAATGATTGTCATTTGGTTCACACCCGAAGAGAAGCAAGAGATTGTCCAATTCATTGGCGACTTTCTACGGCTGTACGCGTTGGCCGAGTCTCAGGGCGTGATTGTCGGCCAGTCGGCCCTTCAGGACTCATTCCTGCCCACACTTGAGATCCTATACAGACAACGCCGAGAATCACCGCCGAAGCGGATCAACGCCGAGAATCTCATCAAATTCTTCCTGAATCTCATCGACGACGACAGTCACCAGGAATTGGCCAAAGATCTGGCGAAGCGTATTGTCGAGTGCGACCAAACGCGCACCAAATTCGCCGAAGACTACCTCCTGCTGGCCGTCACTCATCTCAATCTGGTCTCGATGTCCAACAAAGACCTGAAAGCGTTCGGCGAGAATATGGAGAAAATTGCCCTCAAATTTGAGACATCGAAGTCGAAGGCAGTGAAGAAACGGTTGGTGTCTATCGTGAAAAAGATTGAGAACAGAGGCCAACAGTTGAGCGCAGACACCGCCTTCGAGCAGGACTTCGAGCCCATTGACGATATCGACGACACGTTGGACCAGACGTCGGCGGCTGACGTGACGCCGCCTCGCGTTCTCGGCATTCATACGAACACTACCGCCGATGAAAGCGCGGACCCACTCGTCGACGACGAGGGAGAAGAGGGACAGAACACGGCGACGGCGGCCAACGATTCGGACGCCGAGAGTTTCAACACGTGTCCCGAGAGTCAGAGTCCGCCGCAAAAGCGACGCCGACTGACCACCGATGGCGAGTCGTTCTTCGACACTAACGAACCCGATTCGGTGCCCAACGGCCTCGAGAGTCATCCGCTCTTCGATGAGGTCAACGACTTGGAGACCAACACTTCTGAACTCAGTTTGAATGAATCCATGGTTGAAGTCAGTGCCGAACCCGTGGCTGAAGTCAGTGGTGAAACCGTTGGCGAAGAAACTGCTGAACCCATGGCTGAAGACAGCGATGAAGCCGTGGTTTCGACCGTAACGGTCGGCGCGGAACCGACGAATGAAAGCACCAGTGAATACGTAGAGTCCTCCGAAGCAACCGGCGCTGAGATCATCGATCAAACCGCTGATGAATGCATGTTATCAACCATTAGTATCGGTGCCGCCACTGCCGACGAGGACCCGAGTCCAGCGCCCGATCCCCGATTGGACGACCCCTTCATGACTGTTGACTAATCAGTGATTAGTAATCACACACTTATATATTATTTTATCATTTTTTGACTGTATATAACATTTTGATTTATAATATATTTTCCTAACAATCATAAAGTATTTACTTATGATTTATTGTTAATTTTTTTATCACAACCTTTTGTTAATATTAGTTAAAAATTTAATTACTTTTATAACTTATATATTACTCTGACTATCAAATAGTGTCTAAACCTCTCGAATCTGTACTTAATTTTAGTGTTATTTCAATGTATTGTTGAAATTGTTTAAGAAGTTAACAAAATAAATAATTTCACAATTATTAATGTTTTTCTACTGAAAGTAATTATGATTTTTGTGTTCACTTTGTTATCGATTGGTCTCTGGCTTTAAATCTGTATTTTTAGCCACAAAAGAGAAGTTTATTTTTTGATCAATACTTTTATTGTAATGTAATTTTTATTTTTGTTTTCATTTCAAATGATATGATACTATACGAGAATACCTGTGCCGCACAGGTATGTGTTTATGAGCGTCTCTCTCACTCACTCTCACCTAATTAAAGGTGTAGTCTTTTGAATGCATTATTTATATCGCAGAAAAACACATTACAAATAACTAATGAAATGATACCTAAAATAAATTAATGACTTCTCACTAAAAATAGGGCTCAAAAATAAAGGTCAAGAATATTCTTGAGCCGCGATTCCCAACAGAATCGCCAAATATATGCCACGATTTATAATACAACAAAAGGTGTGATTTTTATTTCCAGATATAATTATATTATTTGATGATTAATTACATTATTAATTATTAATATAGTATTTTTTCATAACAGGTTTTATAGCGATTATAAATTGATTTAATTTATACTAAAAAGGTTTTCGCCGTAAATAAAAACTCGTAAATCAAATCATAACAAAAATAGTCATTAAAATAATTGATAACAATAT
This sequence comes from Medioppia subpectinata, assembly GCA_905368565.1. Lineage (NCBI taxonomy): Eukaryota > Metazoa > Arthropoda > Arachnida > Sarcoptiformes > Oppiidae > Medioppia > Medioppia subpectinata. The sequence goes on from CAJPIZ010000079.1 coordinate 2,350, forward strand.
GAATGTTGAGGTAATTAGTGGCCATAATTCACATGAAAAGCTCACAACAAATCTCTCTGTAATAATGCATATGAAAAACGACGGGAAGTGAAACGAATGGACTTCTTGTGGTAAAACTCATCGAACTTTCTTCAAAATTCTGTTCACTTGAAAGACAACGTCTTCGTGAGGAACGGACAGCAAGTGTTGCAATCGTTTCAACAGTATTTCTGTCGACTCGAAGCCATAGATGGCTGAGTAGAGGGTCTCCGGCGACGAGGCCATCACGCAATTGGTGGACGAGTTTCGCGACCAGAATCTGAGGGCCGATCGCGTGTTTAGCGTATCGATGAATGTGGAGAATGTGTTTCTGTGGCGATATTTATGCCAATTCTGCAAAACAAATGGCATCGAAAACAAGGATCTGAAGGCAGCGACTGTTGACATAAGTGTTACCCATTCTATCGCTGATCCCATTGTCAACGGCGAGCAGACAATACAACAATCGATGGCTACGAGCGATGAGATGCCGATCGTTGATAATCCTATCGTTGATAATCCTATCGTTGATAATCCTATGGTTGATATACCTATCGTTGATATACCTATCGTTGAAATGCCTATCATTGCCGACGTGTCACAAACCAATGATGAAACCGAAGTACAAACCACTGTTGATTTGTTTGATCTATTAGTTCCAGACGTTCCCATATTCTGCGCTTACCTCGAAAAGTGAATCCATTTTATTACATAATAGACATGTATTTTATCATTAATTATGTTTGCTTTAAGATATGTACACAATGTCACCGCTCAACACCTGACCATCGCTGACGCACTCGACTTTGAATTTATTTTCAATCAATTCATGAAAGTGTCGCTACTTTTAGACATTGGAGACGACGCCCAAAGGTGTGCCATTAAAGAGATATTAATTTTGCATAGAATTTGACTAATAATTGCTTTTATTACAGAAAAATTTTGGTGCAAACAATGCGCTCAATACTGATTGACAATCAAATCGGCGACAAATTTCACGGCTATATCACTCCAGTGATGAAATGTTTGGCCACAAACGGTTTCACCGATGGTAACGCTTATCTAGACTTTACGGTCGAAATTTAATCGCTGTATAAGCGGTCGTAACTCAGGTGTCGGCTACTCTTGCTCAGCTATCGGCTACTCTGGTTAGCACTTGAGCTTCTGTTCGCTTTGTTTAACTTGCTTCTCAACAGCTTTACCTTTGTTCAGTTGGAGGACATGGAAGCCGACGGCCGGACAGAAGAGGCGCCAGAGTTGGCCGACAAGATTAAGACCGCCGAAGAAGAGGTGAATGGTATTAGAGACCGGATTGCGGCCAATACTTCACTGTTATCGCAATCTTCGCAGACATCACTGCAATCAAAGAGTTTGCCGTCATTTGCGGTTTGTGTGCCTTTTGTTGGCTTTTAAGGAGACTCTACTTTATTGTGATATTTTACTGATATAACCAAAGAATTAACGATTAATTAACCACTCTTTAGGATCACCCGAAGTCATTGATGAGCTGTTTGCAAGTGTTCTCCAGTTGTCTGGAGTTCGGCAACTATACCGAAGTGAATGCCGTAATGCAAACACATATTGAGAAAGTTGTCAGTATTTGTCCTAATATTCCTCCGCAGTCTGTTCTGTATGTAATGAATTAATACCCGATTTGTTTCATCTCTCGTATCCCGTGTTTAGTGTTTACCCGGTTTTATGAACGATAATATATCCGTACGACGAGTGGCCACACGTTGTTTGGGTTTGGTTTGTCTGACGAGTGCTCAATATTTCAAGAAATATTTGCATTTTTTGATTGAAGTAATGAATCATTTTTGTTATAAAAAAAGAATGAATTTATATTTTCATATCTAATGCTATTTTTGCGGTTATTTTCAATAGATTTTCCTGAAAGACATCGAAGAGATTAAGATAATCTCATTGCAGAGCATATTTGACTCGCTTTGCGAACACGGGATCACTATATTCGACGATAAGGTGGACAAGAATGGCCTCACGAGTGAAGACAACTCCAAAGCGCGACAATTGGCGTTCGATAGCGACGGCGACGAAGACTTTATCACATCATTGAAACAGTTCTTCGAGTCTCAACTGGAGTCCATAAGGTGGACAAGAATGGCCTCACGAGTGAAGACAACTCCAAAGCGCGACAATTGGCGTTCGATAGCGACGGCGACGAAGACTTTATCACATCATTGAAACAGTTCTTCGAGTCTCAACTGGAGTCCAATGTGTGGCAAATACGTGAGACCACTGTTCAGGGCGTGGCTAAGCTGTTGATACACTCGAGGCTGTATTCGCCGGAACTGTTGTCCAAAATGATTGTCATTTGGTTCACACCGGAAGAGAAGCAGGAGATCGTCCAATTCATTGGCGACTTTCTACGGCAGTACGCGTTGGCCGAGTCTCTGGGCGTGATTGTCGGCCAGTCGGCCCTTCAGGACTCATTCCTACCCACACTTGAGATCCTATACGAACAGCGAAGCGAAACACCGCCGCCGAAGCGGATCAACGCCGAGAATCTCATCAAATTCTTCTTGAATCTCATCGACGACAACAGTCACCAGGAATTGGCCAAAGATCTGGCGAAACGTATTGTCGATTGCGACCAAACGCAGACCAAATTCGCCGAAGACTACCTCCTGCTGGCCGTCACTCATCTCAATCTGGTCTCGATGTCCAACAAAGACCTGAAAGCGTTTGGCGAGAATATGGAGAAAATTGCGCTCAAATTTGAGACATCGAAGTCGAAGGCAGTGAAGAAACGGTTGGTGTCTATCGTGAAGAAGATTGAGAACAGAGGCCAACAGTTGAGCGCTGACACCGCCTTCGAGCAGGACTTCGAGCCCATTGACGATATCGACGACACGTTGGACCAGATGTCGGCGGCTGACGTGACTCCGCCTCCCGTTCCCGTCATTCGTACCGACACTACCGCCGATGAAAGCGCGGACCCACTCGTCGACGAAGACGGAGATGAGGGACAGAACACGGCTGCGGAGGCCAACGATTCGGACGCCGAGAGTTTCAACACGTGTCCCGAGAGTCAGAGTCCGCCGCAAAAGCGACGCCGACTGACCACCGATGGCGAGTCGTTTTTCGACACTAACGAACCCGATTCGGTGCCCAACGGCCTCGAGAGTCATCCGCTCTTCGATGAGGTCAACGACTTGGAGACCAACACTTCTGAACTCAGTTTGAATGAATCCATGGCTGAAGTCAGTGCCGAACCCGTGGCTGAAGTCAGTGCTGAAACTGCTGGCGAAGAAACTGCTGAACCCATGGCTGAAGACAGCGATGAAGCCTTGGTATCGACCGTAACGGTCGGCGCGGAACCGACCAATGAAAGCACCAGTGAATACGTAGAGTCCTCCGAAGCGACCGGCGCTGAGAATGTCGATCAAATCGCTGATGAATGCATGTTATCAACCATTAGTACCGGTGCCGCCACCGCTGACGAGGACCCGAGTCCAGAACCCGATCCCCGATTGGACGACCCCTTCATGACTGTTGACTAATCAGTGATTAGTAATTTTATACTTATATATTATTTTATCATTTTTTGACTGTATATAACATTTTGATTTATAATATATTTCCAAAACAATCATAAAGTATTTACTTATGATTTATTGTTAATTTTTTATCACAACCTTTTAGTTAAAATTAGTTTAAAACTTAATTACTTTTATAACTTATATATTACTCTAACTATCAAATAGTGTCTAAACCTCTAGAATCTGTACTTAATTTTAGTGTTATTTCAATATATTGTTGAAATTATCTAAGAAATTAACAAAATAAATAATTTCACAATTATTAATGTTTTTCTACTGAAAGTAATTATGATTTTTGTGTTGACTTTGTTATCGATTGGTCTCTGGCTTTAAATCTGTATTTTTAGCCACAAAAGAGAAGTTTATTTATTTTTTGATCAATACTTTTATTGTACTTTTATTGTAATGTAATTTTTATTTTTGTTTTCATTTCAAATGATATGATAGTATACGAGAATACCTGTGCCGCACAGGTATGTGTTTATAAGCGTCTCTCACTCACTCTCACCTAATTAAAGGTGTAGTCTTTTGAATGCATTATTTATATCACAGAAAAACACATTACAAATAACTAATGAAATGATACCTAAAATAAATTAATGACTTCTCACTAAAAATAGGTCTCAAAAATAAAGGTCAAGAATATTCTTGAGCCGCGATTCCCAACAGAATCGCTGAATATATGCCACGATTTTAATACAACAAAAGGTGTGATTTTTATTTCCAGATATAATTATATTATTTGATGATTAATTACATTATTAATTATTAATATAGTATTTTTTCATAACAGGTTTAATAGCGATTATAAATTGATTTAATTTATACTAAAAGGGTTTTCACCGTAAATAAAAACTCGTAAATCAAATCATAACAAAAATAGTCATTAAAATAATTGATAACAATATGAATGTTGAGGTAATTTGTGGCCATAATTCACATGAAAAGCTCACAACAAATCTCTCTGTAATAATGCATATGAAAAACGACGGGAAGTGAAACGAATGGACTTCTTGTGGTAAAACTCATCGAACTTTCTTCAGAATTCTGTTCACTTGAAAGACAACGTCTTCGTGAGGAACGGACAGCAAGTGTTGCAATCGTTTCAACAGTATTTCTGTCGACTCGAAGCCATAGATGGCTGAGTAGAGGGTCTCCGGCGACGAGGCCACTTGTTTCCATTTCGACAACTCTTCGTTCAATTTGTTTCGCTTGTCTTCGAGTTCACGATTGGTCTCATCGGCTATCGACTCGTTCTCATCGGCTGTGGACTCAATGCTGGCGAATATGTCGCTAATGATTTCGACCGTAAAGTCTAGATAAGCGTTACCATCGGTGAAACCGTTTGTGGCCAAACATTTCATCACAGGAGTGATATAGCCGTGAAATTTGTCGCCGATTTGATTGTCAATCAGTATTGAGCGCATTGTTTGCACCAAAATTTTTCTGTAATAAAACACAGCAATTATTAATCAAATTCTATGTAAAATTAATATCTCTTTAATGGCAAACCTTTGGGCGTCGTCTCCAATGTCTAAAAGTAGCGACACTTTCATAAATTGATTGAAAATAAATTCAAAGTCGAGTGCGTCAGCGATGGTCAGGTGTTGAGCGGTGACATTGTGTACATATCTTAAAGCAAACATAATTAGTGATAAAATACATGACTATTATGTAATAAAATGGACTCACTTTTCGAGGTAAGCGCAGAATATGGGAACGTCTGGAACTAATAGATCAAACAATTCAACAGTGGTTTGTACTTCGGTTTCATCATTGGTTTGTGACACGTCGGCAATGATAGGCATTTCAACAATAGGTATATCAACGATAGGTATATCAACGATATGATTATCAACGATAGAATTATCAACGATCGGCATCTCATCGCTCGTAGCCATCGATTGTTGTATTGTCTGCTCGCCGTCGACAATGGGATCAGCGATAGAATCGGCAACACTTATGTCAACAGTCGCTGCCTTCAGATCCTTGTTTTCAATGCCATTTGTTTTGCAGAATTGGCATAAATATCGCCACAGAAACACATTCTCCACATTCATCGATACGCTAAACACGCGATCGGCCCTCAGATTCTGGTCGCGAAACTCGTCCACCAATTGCGTGAACTTTGTTTGCGACGACTCTTCGCCAATCACTTCCCGATTCAAGTGTTTGAAGTAAATGTCAAGCATTTTCTCAATCAAATCGATGTCGGTTTGAATGTCCAAAGCGATCAACAATTGGATCAGATTATTGTCACAACTCTTGACCCACGCGGGGATCAGAACCGATTCGACCACTTTGCGTACGGCCGCACTCCGGTCTTTCAGACCATTCTTCAGTATTGTTAGCCTTTGCTCTATTGTAAAGCATTTGATCGCAAGTTTGTCAGCGATTTGTATGTATGCTATCAATCAATGGTAAGAAAAAAAGGTATAATTAACTCATTTAAATCGCATTGAATTGAAAATTTTGGGCAAAAAATGCCGATTAATACCAGATTTTCGTATGAAGTCTTTAATATCACGCGTGGAATCGACAAAACAGGCCAAACTCTCGGTCGACGGCGCCATCACTTTCAGACAATTATGTCGAACCTCGTGGTCGGGATCGGACTTCAGATGGAAATGAATCGCTTGAATGACCAAATCGTTGGCGTCTGTGGTGTTCTGGAAGCGATGCAACGCGAGGACAGCCGCCGCCCTAACGTTGGCCAAACGGTCAACACTGCGGTCGAGCAGCGCTTTGCGTATCTTCTCGTAGATGTCTTCGCTAACGTCCAGCAACTCGTCAAAGAGTCTGCGCACGAAATTACACGAATTGATCCGACACTCGACTTTGGCGTTATTCATATACGGTATGACCACATCGTCGAGCATAGCGTCGATGAACTCGTGCCGCGCCTCGTCGTCTTCGTCGCTGGTCATCATCAGAAAGCCATCGCCGGCGCCGTTGGCCGCAGCCATACCGTTGATAGCGGTGGCGTCCGGTGTGGCCGTGAATGTCAGCAGATATCGCACGAAGAAGTCAATGCTATTGGAGGCGTGTGGCGACCGGTTGTCCGGCACCCATAACGTGTACTTCAGATTGCGGACCAACTCCTTGTAATAGTCGGTGATGGACTCGTTGGTGACCGAGTAGTGGGCCTGCAGTCGGTTCAGCCGTTGCAGACACTCCGGGTGTCGATCCACGCGCTGCGAGTCGTCAAAGATGGCGCGCATCGTGTCCTCCACCACAGCCACGGACGCCGACTTCGCCGACGCTTTGCGGCCACTCTTCGGTGCCTTTGGCGGTGGTTTCGGTTGCGGTGTCTGTTGTGGTGTCACTCGCGGTGTCTTCGGCTGAGGCAGTGGTCGTCGTTGCCGTTTCGGCTGCGGCTGCGGTGGCGGCGGATCCACCGCTTCTTCGCCGACCTTAAAGTCGCGCAACGCTTTCGGTCGCTGTCTTTGTCTCTGCGGTCGACCACTGCTGGGGGTCTCCGCTATCGGTTCCGTTGTCGTCGGCGGCGGTGTTGTTGTCGGTGGCGGTGAAGACATGGTTGCGATATAAGTGCGGATCAAATCATAGCAAACAAACCATTCATTGGTTTTTCAAAAATCATAACAAATACTCAAAACATCTCTGTTTTTGTGCGCTTTTATCTATTCCATAAATAACGTAACGATTTTATTGTCCCCGACATGTGTTCACCCCTTTGTGTTTTGCTGACAAACCCCTACCTTTCACTCCCAAAACCACTGTTTCTAATATCGGACGTTATTGTTGTATTTGATGGCGGCTTAAAGTGTGGTTGAATTGTATGGCTGTCTATGTGTTTTATGGGAAAGATGTGGTAATGTTTTAGCCCAATGTCAGCTTTTTTTAACCTTATTTAATCTAATTTGTTATATCAGATTACCATGCTAAGTTGGTAACCCACTTTTACATTGATTCTTTTTTATGCGATTGTATTATAATGTTTTGCTATCATAGTAATTTTATTATAATTAATTAATCAACATGAGTTTAGTTTCCCAAAGTTTTTATCATGTTATAATTTACGCTAAACTAATTGAACAAGGAGATTTTATTATAATAATTTATATTGTTTAACAAATAAAATATGTTTATTGTCAAAGTGAGTGTTTAGCGCAAAATTTAGCTCTTGATTGGGCTCACTATTAGCCGGCTATCAGTTTTAAACACTTGACTTAATAAGTCTACACAACTTAATAGGATTCACAAATCAATACATGTATTGTTTGTATTCATTGATTGTCTTATCAATTAATATAAGACTTGAAATTATTAGTTGTTTTCAGTTTGAAATGCATTTATTGATTTGATAACAATTGTATCGACAAATCAATGTTAGGCTTCACTTTCACCGTTTAATTGTCTGATTGATTGCATTAAAGCCACTGTTAATGCCGTTAATGTCTGAAAGCAATTACATATTTGATTAGTTATTTAGTAGATATTAAAAGTGATTAATTGTGCTGTCGATGGCCTCATCCCTCGTATAAGTGTTTAATTTTATTACAAATGCATTCAATTTGTTAGATTCGACCACTTTGCGTACGGCCGCACTCCGGTCTTTCAGACCATTCTTCAGTATTGTTAGCCTTTGCTCTATTGTAAAGCATTTGATCGCAAGTTTGTCAGCGATTTGTATGTATGCTATCAATCGATGGTAAGAAAAAAAGGTATAATTAATTCATTTAAATCGCATTGAATTGAAAATTTTGGACAAAAATGCCGATTAATACCAGATTTTCGTATGAAGTCTTTGATATCACGCGTGGAATCGACAAAACAGGCCAAACTCTCGGTCGACGGCGCCATCACTTTCAGACAATTATGTCGAACCTCGTGGTCGGGATCGGACTTCAGGTGGAAATGAATCGCTTGAATGACCAAATCGTTGGCGTCACTGGTGTTCTGGAAGCGATGCAACGCGAGGACAGCCGCCGCCCTAACGTTGGCCAACCGGTCGGCGCTGCGGTCGAGCAGCGCTTTGCGTATCTTCTCGTAGATGTCTTCGCTAATGTCCAGCAACTCGTCAAAGAGTCTGCGCACGAAATTACACGAATTGATCCGACACTCGACTTTGGCGTTATTCATATACGGTATGACCACATCGTCGAGCATGGCGTCGATGAACTCGTGCCGCGCCTCGTCGTCTTCGTCGCTGGTCATCATCAGAAAGCCATCGCCGGCGCCGTTGGCCGCAGCCATACCGTTGATAGCGGTGGCGTCCGGTGTGGCCGTGAATGTCAGCAGATATCGCACGAAGAAGTCAATGCTGTTGGAGGCGTGCGGCGACCGGTTGTCCGGCACCCATAGCGTGTACTTCAGATTGCGGACCAACTCCTTGTAGTAGTCGGTGATGGACTCGTTGGTGACCGAGTAGTGGGCCTGCAGTCGGTTGAGGCGTTGCAGACACTCCGGGTGTCGATCCACGCGCTGCGAGTCGTCAAAGATGGCGCGCATCGTGTCCTCCACCACAGCCACGGACGCCGTCTTCGCCGACGCCTTGCGGCCACTCTTCGGTGCCTTTGGCGGTGGTTTCGGTTGCGGTGTCTGTTGTGGTGTCACTCGCGGTGTCTTCGGCTGAGGGAGTGGTCGTCGTTGCCGTTTCTGGGGCTGCGGTGGCGGCGGATCCACCGTTTCTTCGCCGACCTTAAAGTCGCGCAACGCTTTCGGGCGCTGTCTTTGTCTCTGCGGTCGACCACTGCTGGGGGTCTCCGGAATCGGTTCCGTTTGGGTCGGTGGCGGTGCTGTCGGTGGCGACGGCGGCGGTGTTGTTGTCGGTGGCGGTGAAGACATGATTGCGATATAAGTGCGGATCAAATCATAGCAAACAAACCATTCATTGGTTTTTCAAAAATCATAACAAATACTCAAAACATCTCTGTTTTTGGGCGCTTTATATCCATTCCATAAATAACGTAACGATTTTGTTGTCCCCCGACATGTGTTTTGCTGACAAACCCCTGCCTTTCGCTCCTAAACACACTGTTACTAATATCGGACGTTATTGTTGTAATCGATGGCGGCTTAAAGTGTGGTTGTATTGTATGGCTGTCTATGTGTTAATTTTATGGGAAAGATGTGGTAATATTTTAGCCCAATGTCAGCTTTTTAAACCTTATTTAATCTAATTTGTTATATTAGATTACCATGCTAAGTTGGTAACCCACTTTTACATTGATTATGTTTTATGCGATTGTATTATAATGTTTTGCTATCATAGTAATTGTATTATAATTAATTAATCAACATGAGTTTAGTTTCCCAAAGTTTTTATCATGTTATAATTTACGCTAAACAAATTGAACAAGGAGATTTTTTATAATAAGTTATATTGTTTAACAAATTAAATATGTTTATTGTCAAAGTGAGTGTTTAGCGCAAAATTTAGCTCTTGGTTGGGCTCACTATTAGTCGGCTATCAGTTTTAAACACTTGACTTAATAAGTCTACACAACTTAATAGGATTCACAAATCAATACATGTATTGTTTGTATTCATTGATTGTCTTATCAATTAATATATGACTTGAAATTATTAGTTGTTTTCAGTTTGAAATTGTAATGCATTTATTGATTTGATAACAATTGTATCGACAAATCAATGTTAGGCTTCACTTTCACCGTTTAATTGTCTGATTGATTGCATTAAAGCCACTGTTAATGCCGTTAATGTCTGAAAGCAATTACATATTTGATTAGTTATTTAGTAGATATTAAAAGTGATTAATTGTGCTGTCGATGGCCTCATCCCTCGTATAAGTGTTTAATTTTATTACAAATGCATTCAATTTGTTTTAAATTACTTTTAAAAACTATTAAATGAATAAAAGTAATAAATATTTAGGATAATTGAAATTTGGATATTGAGATAATTATAGGTGATATTTATCTGTTAATAACATGTTTAATATAAGTTAATTCAAATAGTTTTAGTTTTAAAATTAAGTTTTAAATTTAAATCGTTTTTATTATTTAATAATTTGCTAAATCTCTCTCTCTCTCTCTCTCTCTCTCTCTCTCTCTCCTTTTGATTGCATTTATTATCATTTAGAGAAACCTTTGGAGTACTCTCTCTCTCTCTCTCTCTCTCTCTCTCTCTCTCGTAATATCAATTTTTAACCCATAAAACTGTCAATAACTTAATGTAATAAAAATTTTAATCAAAAATTTATTCATTAAAAATTGAATTTTATTAAAAAAAACTATTTTAAGAATTTATTCGTCTAATCAATCAATAAAATGATTATAATTTATTAAATTTATGAAAAAACTAGCAATCGTTACATTAAATTGGATGCCGGTTAACCAATATGTTATTATTGGAAATTACATAACTATTTGATTGCCTATTAAAACATACCCTGAGCTCAGATTTGTAGACACAAAAAAATATAAGCAAAAAATAATAATTTTACAAAATTGAGACCAAAACTAATTTTTTTGTCGTTTATTTATCGCAAAACTATCGACCCTTCAAAACATGTGCACAGGATTTGTGTTTGATTTCATTAAAAGTTTTTTTTGTAAATATTTTCTCAGACTTGAATAAACAGCAAAAATAATTTTTGTTTGTGCTTTTTATTCAAACATTATATCTCTATATAAATTCAATATATTGTAATAATTACACAACATTTTTATTTATAAATAATTTATAACTAATACATACAGAGTATAATCGATAGTTTAAAAAATTATACACTAATCTATACTCTAAATAACGATTTATTGCAGTGTTTTTTACATACACTTAAAAATGTAATAGGGTATTTTTATGGCACAACAGTTTACTCCCAATTTGAACATCAAATACCGTTCACAACAACAGCACCAGTGAAGCAACTTTGTAAAAGTTGTTCACTTTAGATGAGAGGTCACTAATCAGGGGATGAATTAAAAAAATGCTGTCAAACGTCAATAATTTTTTGTGAAATAAGACTTACAAACACTGTTAGACAACATTTCTCTCTCTCTCTCTCTCTCTCTCTCTCTCTCTCTCTCTCCCTATTTAATCAAACCATTAAATCATTCATTGAATGAAAAAACTTGATTGAAAGGAGGATTTTTGTTGTTTAGTTGTATGAATGCGAGTGAATGTTAACCCCTTTTCTCCAACAATCCCTGTGGTTATGAGTAGTAATGCTTATCATTTAAAATACGATAAAATATAATTTTGAACTCTTTTTTATGCGAAATACTTATTTTAAAACTAAATTAATGACAATATTTCACATAAATTATAATAAATAATTATCATTGCATTTAAAGTTACATTATATATCGTGTACTCTACGCTATATTAAGTAACTAATAAATATTCTCCTAGCACAGTTCTCTCTCTCTCTCTCTCTCTCTCTCTCTCTCTCTCTCTCCACGAGTTTTCTACAAAATATTTTAATTAATTCACAAAATTATAAATATTTATATGTATTAATGCAATCAATGACTACAGAATTATTGAAAATGAATTATATATCCTATACTTTTAGCATTGGTTTGTCGTTTAAATTGCATTTTTGATATATTTTTGGTACTAATTTTGATCAATAAATCTACATATACTGTAATATTCAATGCCAGCTTTTATACCGCATATCCGATGTATAAATTATAACAATATTATCATTACATTTATTTAATAACAACAATTATAATGAAATTCATGTATTGTAAGCGTAATAAATATTTATTGCTTATAAATCATATCGCAATTTAATTACATATTTATTGCTAAAATAAAACTAAACAAGTGTTTATAGATATATCATTACGGCTATGATATACCAAAATAATTGTTGGCAAAAGTTTGTCTCAAAATAATTTTAATGGCCGGAGATTTGAAAATGATTTTTAATATTACAGCCGAGTCTATAATTATAGATATGTTATGGATATGTAAATATAATTTTATACCAAAAATAATATGTACTCCAAGTAGTCATTCACTCCAAGGGTTTCTTTAAATGATAATAAATGCAATGAAAAGGAGAAACAGTTGTTTAAAGACCAGTCTCTCTCTCTCTCTCTCTCTCTCTTTCTTTCTTTCTCTCTCTCTCTCTCTCTCTCAATATCGGATAAAAGCTGTAATTTTCTGGGCTTTAAATGATTATATCGTAACCTCTTGTGACCCCAATTATTATTATTATATTATTTAAATACAGTAAATATACAACGTATACACTTAAGCCGTAACATAAGTCTTGTATCAGAAATTATTGGTTTAAAATTATGTAAAATTTTTAAACCCATATAAAACATAAATGAGATTTAAAATATTAATATTTGCAATTTATTATTTTACAATAAATCCAAATAAAATACAATAAAATAAATAAATTAAATAGAGAGAGAGAGAGAGAGAGAGAGTTAGAGAGAGAGAGAGAGAGAGAGGGCAATGAGAACTAGATCAAAACGATTACTTGAATACATATAAAACACACACATTTTCAATGTTGTGCATAACTTTTACTATATTTAGTATTCATTGCTTTTATAAAGAGTTTAAATTTATTTGAGTTTTCATTTGAAAACAGATTTTATATCATTCATAATACATACCAACTCTCGCTGTAGTTCTTACCCCATATTCTGTACTGCATTCGTAAGTGTCTTATTATTTATGCAAATGTTTGCCAATTTTGTGATCAAAAATACATTTACTTTTTTATATCAAAAGATATTTTTTACAAAGGTTTTCAATTATTACAAATGTGTCAATAAGTTATGTTGCAGTTCTGTTCTAAAAATTGTTTACAATGTTGAAAATGTTACCTTGTTAATTATTAAAACTAATTTAAAATTTTATAAATATTTTATTAAAACTATAAAATAGCGATAAAACCTAATAGAAATCGATAAGCTGTACATTTGATATATAAAGTTTAGTTTAATATCACATAAATAACTTTAATCAAAACTAAAACGTAACGTTCAATTATAGTAAATCATTTTTCTAGCTCTTTCTAATGTTTTATAAATGGCAACAAGGTGCAAAAATTGGGATCGCCCCCAGGTGGGCTCGAACCACCAACCTTTCGGTTAACAGCCGAACGCGCTAGCCAATTGCGCCACGGAGGCCCCTTGAAAACCAACGACCATAATCACAACTTATCACCTGGCCTTCAGATTAGCCATACATGTAATGCTTTTATGGATTAATTATTGCTGTCATTAAAAAATACACATAACAGGTGTCTGTAGTCGTAATTAAACACATAATAATTTCCACATTTGAATTCATATTTGACAACAATTTTGAAATAATTTATTAAAATATTATATTTTATTTTATGGGATATATTTGATGTTTAATTTTTAATATGGTTTTTAAGTCATGAAACGATTTATTTTTGATTTAAAGATTAGATTTTACAGAAAATATATAACGATTTAATGCTTTAATATTAAATTCGTATAATTTATTTCAGATTTTTATATATAAACCTTTAATTGGACTCAAATATAACAATGCATTTAGTTATAAGTGAAAATCACAAAAAACAGCAATCATTTGGGATTTAACGTCAAATTTTAATTACGTTAATATTTGAATGACTTAACAAACGCTACAAATAAAGTATTCATAGGAATAACAATCATTTTATTTATTAGAATATTTTTATTACTGTAAAAATGATTACATATTTAGTTTATAATTGAGAAAATGATTTTTTATTTAAATATTTAATAATAACAAAAATTAATATTTAGTCAATGATTTAAATTTAGAAAAAAGGTATTTTTATCTGTAAAAACATTATAAGTCACTTGTCTTAGATCATAAAGCAACCTTATATATTATTATTATATTGTGTTCTTTATCCTTATTTAAATAAGATTAAGAATCATTTTTTCTGAGAAAAAATAAATTATTTTTCGTTTGTTTTATTCATAAAATGAAATAAAATATAAAAAATGAAATTTAGTTAAAATATATTGTGATTCCGTTTCGGAGTTGAAGTCAAAGCAACAAAAATATATAGAAGAAGCAAAAAACACACGAAGAGTTTCAATAAAATTGATTTGTTGTTGAATTCAGTGAATGTTTTGTTTTGTAGAGCAAAGGCATCGCAAGACAACAGCGCTCAACGATGGCATAAAAGTGCACAAAAATCAAAGCACCAGAACATCAAGACATCAAAAATCTAAATGAAAGCCAAAAACTTAAGGCATTGCGAGAGAGAGAGAGAGAGAGAGAGATTGGTCATCACATGGAAGTAAACTGATGTTTAATTCAAACGTTTTTCCAGAAAATTATTAAATTAAAAAATACTGTCGAAAAATGTGTCGAAATAAATATCAAAATTTGATTTCATGAGCAAAATATTTATTTCGGCGGAAAAAATCCATTTTTGAAAACACGAATTGATTTCACAGCTTATATTTTGACGATCATTATGTGAATTACAGCCCAAAGTGTTTTTCATTCATAATAAAGTTATTTGTTTGTTGACTCAACATTTGTTGAATAAATTATGTAAATTCAATCATAAATTTTTTTATTCTCTCTCTCTCTCTCTCTCTCTCTCTTCTCTCTCCATATTTTTACTGCAATTTTTAGCTAAAAATATATTTTATTGTAAATGTATAAAAATATGTATAAAAATCAAAGCATTTCGACAAATAATGAATAGTATAAGTGGGGAAATGAGCTGAAAAATGTAATGTTTAGTAGTTTTTCGCACAAGTCTTATGTGAAAAACTGATGAGAAAAATGGCATCGACTAAAAGAGACACAAAAAAACAATTTTCATTTCAAACAAAAGTAATTAACAGTTAAAATATGTTACGATTTTTCTCTCGTCGTTGGAGTCAATGAACACTTTCCAAGAGTTAGAATAAATTATCTTTTCTTAACAGCTTTTGAGATGTTTTTCTCTTCAATATCAAAACAGCCGTCTTCATATGATCTTCAGTAAGTAAAGTAACACAAAATAGTAGAGATCAGTTGAGAGATAAGAGATAATTCAATGAATAGATAGATAAGTTAGCTCGCGAGGAAGTTATGACCAATTGATTTTTCACAAACGATCGATCATTTACTCCCAATGTGTATAAATTTATATAAAAGCTATGTTTATACAAACACTCAATGAATCTAGTTATATTTAACAAGATTAAAAACCAATTTATTCAACATTTGCTTCAATATCAAAAACTTGCAATTTTCACATTAATTAAAACTATTATTATATTTTTAATTGTTTGTGATTAATACTATAATTAAATATAATGGAAGTACAACAATAGAAGAATATATTAATTTTAACTTAAATGATACAAATCTGTAAAAGTTATCTTAGGCAAACAGAATATAAACAATAATATCAAAAAAGTGGTCAATTCTAATCAATTTATAATTATGATATCTTTTTAATAAAGAAACCATTTTATTGCTTAAGAGTTTTGAAGATTATTTTAATTTGTTATTACTTACAATAGAAATGAATTCATTTGAGTGAATGTCTACTCAAAGACATTAAAGAAAGCAAATTCTTGATAACATTATGGAACCGACGTTTGACTTAAGAGGTTAGGAGTGGAGACATCGGTTTAAAACGAGTGCATCTAATTTAACGATCATTTTCTAAACAATCACAAAAACTGTATATATTCTTAAGACTAAACAAACAATTTTAATACCACTTATTCTATTATTTCTAAAAGTTGTTGAATCAATTTATTTTACATTTTTAAAAATTCATTTGTAAATTCTTGTTTATTATTTGAATTAATCTGTATATAATTTTATACTATTTTCACATTATTATAATTGTTTTGTATCTTTTCCATATTATACACAGTATTTATTGGTATTACTGACCAAAATATAATAATAAATTCTAATCAAAAATACTACTGTATATTGAATGCAATAAATAGATGCAAATCATGTGTTCGCGTCTGTAATCAAAGTTTGTTAAACAAAGGGTTATAAAACGGTTCTCTTATTAACAATTCGTGACAAAACGTATGAGAATAGGGTTTTGATATGTTTTCATAGGATTAAGTTTATTGACTGACTTTCAGCTCAAATTACACTCACTATAGGGTTTTGGATGTGTTTTACTGGAATAACACCACTTTCTATGGGTTCAGCATTTTTCTTCGACGATCTCTCCATTTGTATCCAATATTTAATTAATGTCTAATGAATAGTAATGAATGTATGCATAAATGAATGAAATTACTGTGTAAACTAGGGATGGGATAATACATGGAAAAGAATTATCTGAAGTATGGATTGTGTTTGGAGTTGTGTTGATGTTAGTTGTGATGGAGTATGAGTAGTGAAAGACAACATTTTAATAAATTTGTAGTTATAAGCAAATTATACCACATTTATAAGCTATAATATTACCATGATCGAATTCTACATTCAATTCTACATTGATTTCATATGTGATATGTTAGTATTAACTAACTTATATATACCAATATAAGTGGTCACTACGACTGAAACCGAGGTCAGACGTGCATATGAACTGTATTAATGGATAACTTTTTTATTTAATCTAGTTTTATTTTATAAGACAAATAACATTTAATTTGTAAATATTTTGTAAGCGCGAGTCACCGTCATTGGTGCCAGATGCCTTCATAAAATTATTGCCGACTTTATAATTAAAGTATTATTTTTTATATTAAAACTTCTCATTAATTAAAAAGTCTTAAAATTTAAATGGAATATAAGTTTACAATTACACTATCATATCATATAACTTAAAATGAAGTCAACATTTAATTTAATTGGTTTCAATTAATTACACAATATTCAACAAACTTCAATTCAATTCTTTAAATATGTCAATACTGTATAACAATTATTTAAAAATAAAACAATTACAGTATAAAGAGTACCCAATAAACACATATTAAGCGACACAAGTTGGTCTAGGTCGTTCAAAGGGATGCGTTGAATTGAGTCGAACCACGTGTGTTTTACAAGTCTGTGTTTGCTATCATAACAAGTATTGAAAAGACACTTTAAATTCAAGTATATTGTATGAAATGATATGGTAAAATGAGTGCACTAAACAATACATACAAAACATCCTTTCTCATTCTTTTGGATCCACGGGTTTGTGTCGTTCTCCTGGCATTCTTCGTATTTGTGAATCGCAACCTCGAGTTTATACGTCTGTCCATCCCTTGACTTCTCGCTCTCATTTATCTCGAGTTCCCTTTTCGTGGGTATAACGGGTCCGAAGGCGAAGAGAGCCGCTTCTCTCACACCGCTGTCATTCACATCGATTGGAACGAAATTTTCATATTCAGCCAATTCTGACACTTTTAATTCTAAACTCAAATTAATCAAACATTACATTAATCTACTGTTTTATAGTAGAAGTACTGTACTGTATATTATACCGAATGTCTAACGTAACTAAAAATCACATTTTTCTCAATAATGTTAATTATTAGTATTGATTTATTGTATAAATTTTATTTTAATTAAAAAATTCTCATTAATTAAAAATATTTTTAAAACTTGAAAGCAATATGGGTTGACCAGTTCACTGTCATATTATATAACTAGGAACATCATTTTTGGGTATCAGGCTAATAAAAGTTATTAATTAGTCAAAGACTGACAAAAAAATGATCTATTCAAGTAATGTTAAACTCATAAAATAGTTATGATAATCATTATTGTAACTGATGTCGAGTGAAACTATTGTATTAAACTTGAAACAACTCACACAACAATGCTTTACGTTAACCACAATTCGGGTGATGCTTAAAGAATAATTAGAATTAACTACATATTTAATATGAGTCATATAGACTTGCCATAGACTTAGTATTGCTATGGACAGCACTGTTCATAGACTTAGCATCGCCATAAACATAGCAATGTCCACAGGATTAGCATTAGTCCCATAGAGTTATCCATAGACTTAGCATTGTCAATAGGATTTGCATTAGTCTCATAGACTTAACATTGTTGATAGACTTAACATACTCATAGGATGAGGGAGGGGAAGGGTAGCGTCGAAATACTATATACCACATTCTTCATACTGAATTGTGGTTAAAAATAAAACAATCACAGATATGAACCAACCATTGCAACCTTGGTTGCCGCGTCGAAATGGATGCGTTGAATTGTGTCGATCCATAATCGCGTAACAAATCTTTGTTGACTATCATAACAGACATTAAAAGACACTTTAAATTGAAGTATATTTTGTGGACAAATGGAATCAAACAAAACAATACATACTCTGCATCCGTACACTGTCTTTATGTGTGTATTGCTGTAGTCCTGCGGACACCGAATGTATTTGTGAACATAGACCTGTAGTCTATACGAGTGTCCGTCCGATGACACTTTGCTTTTCCTAATTACAATTTCCCTTTCCTTTGGTTTATTGCGTCCGAAGGCGTAGAGAAGCACTTCTTTCACACCGATGTCATTGGCATCGATGGCAACAAAAGTTGGTTTTGGAGTCACATCTGTGCCGTAAATACAGGTGATTCCCATCAACACTAGTGCTACACATCTAAACATTTTCATATCCCTCATCACAACTCAACCTCTTATGAAAAAATATACGTTTGTCTCGAAATAAATATGTAAAACCTCTACAGAATGTGATTTCTTTCGACACAACTATCAAATTGTCTGAAATGTGAGCGAAGAGACCTTTAATTGATACACAGTTTACACCCCATATAACACAATCACTGAGAGTTTAATATAATACTGTTATATTCGGTTTTATATTATTCCCATTATTGCTCTAACATAGGCCTACATTTACTTTAAAGCTGTAGTTATTTCGTTAAAATTAATATATAATTAGTGATTGAATTGTTTGTCTGCGAAAAAAATTAAATGTAATTTTATTTCTAAATTTAAATTGACTGAAGTAAACATTAAAATTATATTCAAATACTGTTTTCTAGCAGAAGTACATTACTGTATATTATACCGTATGTCTAACGTAATTAAAAACCACATTTTGCTCAATAATGTTAATTATTAATATTTATTAATTGTATAAATTTTATTCTAATTTAAAAATTCTAATTAATTGAAAATATTCTTAAAACTTGAAAGCGATATAGATTGACCATGTACATTATCATATTATATAAGTTAATGTGAAATCTAACATTATAAAGTTTATTGTTAATGAATAAAATGGAAATTTTTAAAATTATTTTTAAATTTTCGAAATTAGTTATTTAGATATCATTGTAAGCATAATTAAAATTGATATAAATGATTACAATAATTACGTTATTCAATTAAAAAACACGAATAACTGTTACTAAATTTTAGTTAGGGTGGAACCATGATCTCTGCATATGTCCCAAAATGTCTATGAACAATTTATTACTAATTATTAGTCACGTAATTTGAATAAATTTTTTTTATAAACAACTAGATATATGGAATTTTATTTTACAATTAGCAGATTTGATCTAGCCCTTCTCGTTTGGAAGTAATTACAAATGCGCTTGGACGGATTCAGTTGGCCGCCAAAATACTTATACTGATTTAACTTCAACCCACATCTCATGTATTATTGCTCCCATCCTTAATGTAAACCAATATTGTCCAACACATACACACTATGGCTAACAATAATAAACTCCACGTTTGAATCCTAACTAATCCCACGAATGTATGCTTTAGTTTTTACGACAAGAAATGTGTACACAATTCTCTGTCTTTACTTTAATCATTTAAAAACCTATTTGTAAAAAATTTAATATATTTGAAGCGCTTGAAGTGCTTTCCTGCCTCTCTCTCTCAAAACACGTTTGGATTTAATTAAGACAAATAATTTCACTTTAACTTATATGATATGATAGTGTACTGGTCAATTCATATCGCTTTCAAGTAATGGCCAGATAAAAACCACTTTGTTTTGTTTTTTTGTTTAAATGCAAAATTAGTTTTTTGAGTGCATTTTTCCTAGAAAAACCGTTGAGATCACAAGCTAGTTTATAGCAGAAGTACAGTACTGTATATTTATACCGTATGTCTAACTTAACTAAAAACCATATTTTGCTCAATAATGTTAATTATTAATATTTATTTATTGTATTTTTATTTTAATTTAAAAATTTTCATTAATTAAAAATATTCTTATAACTTGAAAGCGATATGAATTGACCAGTACACTATCATATCATATAAGTTAAAGTGAAATCTAACATTAAAAAGTTTATTATTAATGTGTAAAATAGACATTTTTAAATTTTTCTAAATTTTGAAATTAATTATAATTGTAAGCATAATTAAAATTGATATAAATGATGTACAATAATTACGTTATTCAATTTAAAAACATGCATAACTGTTACTAAATTTCTTAATTTAGTACGCTATAACTTTTAGCGATTGTCAGATTTGGGAAATTCCTTAACAAGTTAGATTTAGATTTCTTTTACTTTTCCATTGATATATCTGATAATTTTCTCTATGACTAGATATATGGAATTTTATTTTACAATTAGCAGATTTGATCTAGCCCTTCTCGTTTGGGAGTAATTAAAAAATCCGTTTGGACGGATTCAGTTGGCCGTTAAAATACTTATATTGATTTAATTTCAACCCACATCTTATGTATTATTGCTCCCATCCTTAATGTAGACCAATATTGTCCAACACATACACACTATGGTTAACAATAATAAACTCCACGTTTGAATCCTAACTAATCCCACGAATGTATGCTTTAGTTTTTAGGAGAAGAAATGTGTACACAATTCTCTGTCTTTACTTTAATCATTTAAAAACCTATTTGTAAAAAATTCAATATATTAAAAGCGCTTGAAGTGCTTTCCTGCCCTCTCTCTCAATCTCTCGGGACATCAGTTAAAAAGCTCTCAAAACACGTTTGGATTTAATTAAGACAAATCAAAATAATGTAATTAAAATCCTAGATATCTTCAGTCGTTTCCTGTATAGACATTGAGTAAAACTTTTTGAATCCATCGGAGAATAAACAGAATTTAAAAGTTGTATAATTTTTTTCATACTGTCGTCAAAATTCTGTGAATCCAATCCATGCGATAGAAGGAAAAAAATGCTACGAATTAAAAGCCGTTGCAATCAAAGAAATATATAATTATTTTTCGTTTGCCATCCAATTGTTATGTTGAGTACAAAAGTGTTGTCTAATCCCTTAAGGCGTGCTTTTTATCTAATCGTCAAACCGTTCATCAATTCTAATCGTAATTGTTTTCACTCATAGAGAGTCGTCTTCGGCGGCAGAAAACCGTTTTTCCCAAACACTAAACCTAATGAATGGATCGAAAGGCTGACTGTTTTGTTATACTTATCGCCCGGAATAGAGACATCACTTTCCGCATTAGACTCTTATAATCGCTTTTAATGACTAGTGTTTTGAGTGTTATTTAAATTGATATGTAAATGTAAATGCTATGCGAATATCGCATCCAAATTAAATATAATAGTTATAAATGAATGACATCTCATTTTGAGGCTCTGCTTTTTATTGTTTAACTTTAATCTCAAAAATATTACATCAAGAGAGAGAGAGAGAGAGGCAGGAAAGCGCTTGAAGTGCTTTCCTGCCTCTCTAGTCTACAGTGCTGTGGATTAGTGGCAATCGCTTATCGTAGGTATGATTGGGAATGCAATAAGTTTTCCACTCAATAATCTGTTTAGACGATTGATTATAATCACAGATATTGAGAGAGAGAGAGAGAGAGAGAGAGAGAGAGAGAGCGATTAAACAATATCGTTAAATTTATGGAAAAATTATTTATAGTTTAAAAATGTCGAGATTCATGAGGCGTTGGGTCGACTGTCTGTGTGTTGTATTTTGAAAAGTTTATTTAACTTTTTTATGTTTCATTGTTTTACTGCTCTCTCATTGTTCGCGAGAATCACTGGAAAAATGATAATCAAATCAAAAGCTTAAAAACAAAGGAAACAAAAGGAAACGAATATTTGTCACAAATAGAAGTCCATTAAGAAAATGGAATTCTAAAGCAATTTATATCACATTTACAACAAGAATAATAGTTTCTTAAAAACTTCAACTCAAAGCTAAACACATATATTCTCATCGCTTCTGACTTTCGCCTCTTTGTTGACAAAAATTCAATAATATATTTCTCGCATTTGTTTTATGGGTTTCCATGAAATTAATGCCATTTCTTAAAAGCAGATTATTATTATATAACAGTAATTACTAAACATTATGTGTTTGTTATTTCTTTATACAAACCCTAATCCAAGCGCTGATGAGTACTGTTTAGTCGTCGCCAGCATTAGAGACGAGTTCTTTGACCGCCCGAGTCGTCGGTGTCATCGATGGGAACAAAATGATCAGATTGTCGGAGGTTTGTAGCAATGATTTTGTTATTTATATCATTTTCTATACAGCATTAATATAAAAGACATTAATTTCAAATTTAATTCATATGTTATGATGTATTACAACCAACTATTGATTGGAAACGAAAAGCAAATGTTATGATTATATTGTATAGTATTATATTAAGTAAGGAATATATTATTCATTATTTATGCATCAATCTTATGGTAAAAATATTTTTGTTCTCTAAATATGTATTATTCATTTGTAAGACCAATGGATTATAACATATAATCATAAATTTTGTCATAATATATATTCTGTCCATATATATCTATATGTATATCTTAATCCATATGAAGGGCTTATATGTCTAAATGATATGCATTTGCTTTCCATTTAAATAAATTTAATGTTGAGAATAAAAGTTTATGATTAAAAAGCATAGAATTATCGATAATAAGCCCAAAGCGATAAAATGAGGATCTCTTAGAAGAATTAAATTTAATAAATTGAGATTATTTATTATGTAATTCCATGAGTGGTTTATAGCGACAATTTGCTAGAATTTAAAGAATATTAAAAGTAATAAAAATAATTTATAGCTAAAAGAAATTCGTGTCATTTTGATAGGAATGGATTTGTCTAATAATAATAATGAAAGCGGGACTTGGCTTGCGATGAATACCACGGGCAAAGTCGCCGCTTTATTGAATGTCATTAAACCATTTGATTCAATAGAGAATAGAAGATCGAGAGGTATTGTCGAGAGAGAGAGAGAGAGAGAGAGAGAGAGAGANCTCGACATAATCAACATTTCCTTTGGCATCAATCAAAATAATTGATTGCGTTCTGTATTATATGGTGAGAGAAAAGTGTGCGTTGGGAGGAGAGAGAAAGAGAGAGAGAGAGTTGATTGAATCCCATTTGAAAAAACGGTATTTAATTATTAACCAGTATTTTTGCCATTAATTTACAGGAGTTTTATCCGTTGATTATCTGTCGAGTGATTTGGAGGGCTTTACTTATTTAAAGACAATCGCAAAGCAAAGCAACAATTTTGATGGATTTATATTCGTTACGATTGATATAAAGTTCGTGTTTCTTGTTTTACAAATTGATAGGCATTTTCTTTACGGACAGATGTGTTTGCTTACAGACAACCAAACAATGAGGTAATGGCAGCGTATTTAACAAACATGGATAACACAAATAAACCCCATCCACTCAAACCTGGTATAAATACAGTGTCTTTAATGATCGTATTGTTTATTAATGCGATGAACGCATTGTATATGTGTTGAGCCCATAGGAGTGCATGTATTCGGCAATAGTATACCAGAGAATCCGTGGAGAAAAGTCCGGTTCGCCAAAAGAAATTTCGCTCAACTCTTGTCGGAGAACCGAAAAATTGCAAACAAAGAGCAATTAGTGGACAAACTGTTGGAAATGATGAGCTCTGAGAAGGAGTGAGTACTGAATATAATACTACAGAATAATACTGTAGAATGCGATCAACGAAAATGATAATGTAATGTGTGTTCGCCGTTGAGATACTTCCCCG
This sequence comes from Medioppia subpectinata, assembly GCA_905368565.1. Taxonomy (NCBI): domain Eukaryota; kingdom Metazoa; phylum Arthropoda; class Arachnida; order Sarcoptiformes; family Oppiidae; genus Medioppia; species Medioppia subpectinata. The sequence goes on from CAJPIZ010000079.1 coordinate 26,813, forward strand.
ACAATCAACTGGTGAGGGATGCAAATGGTTTGCCACTCAATGAGCCGCTCATAAGAAAGTTGAGTTCGTTTTGCGTTTGGATTCCGAATATATTATTTGGTTCGAGGAATGAATTACTTTCTCACACAAAATGTTTGGTATAAATAATAAACTGACATATATTTGCTTCTCTCTCTCTCTCTCCCTCTCCCCTTCCCTCTCCTCCCAATACACACTTTTCTCTCACCATATAATACAGAACGCAATCAATTATTTTGATTGATGCCAAAGGAAATGTTGATTATGTCGAGAGAACAATGCCTGAGCCCATACACACCATTGAGCAGAGAGAGCATAAAGGAGAGCATAGGCGAGAGCATACACACCAACACAATCATCACAATTGGATCACCACTAGACTAACATTGCATTTGCAACACAACAGCACTCTATCCATTTCACGCCTTTAACATCGGATCTCTTTTTACATAACACTTCCTCACAGACTAAATGTTTGTCTCATTTAATTGAATGAAAAAATTGTGTGATAACTGACCCAACATTTACTATACATACAACTCTTTACTCACTGTCTGTGGTGTCAAATATAGCGAATCACACAATCATTAATGTTGAGAATCTCATCAATACTGCCATTCAATACATGCCATACAAATGTCATTGTATTAAGATTTACTGTTAATCACTATTACACCGATTATTTACTCTCTATATAAATATAATTATATACATTGACTCAAAATCTGAGATCAATTTCAATTGTAAAAATTATTCAAAAGTAACAATACATGTATTGAAAAACTTTAAGGGGTTTTATTACCATTTATTATATTGATATTTGAAGTGAAATCAAAGTTTTTCTTTTTATATTTTGTGCCTATTTTTATACGATTTAAACATAGATTTATGGCTCAATTTATTTAAATTTGATTCATTGAAAAACAGAAAAAACAGAAATGAATAAATTGGACGTGAAATGTGAGTTCTCTATAAGTTTTTAACGTTATATCAAAATATTTACTTATTGTATATTATAATGAATTCAAAGTTATTTCTCTCTCATTCATGTGATAATGTATTAAATCAGACAGAATTGAATATCAGATTAATATTAATGTTTTCCTTTATTATTCGTTCAAATGATTGAAATAAAAATAAATTCACATTTTTTATAAACAATAAAAAAGTGTTTTCAACCAAAAATTTACTGAATATTAAAAATATTATAGACTTATAATAAAATCAAAAACAAGAATAATTGCAAAAAACAATATTTATTTTATAGTAGTTTTATTTTTTGTTAACTTATTATAAATTCGTAATAATTTTTATATACGAATCGTGAGGTTCTGTAATAATATCTCTGCGAATATAATATATAATATTTACCATAAAATTATAAAAACAAAAATTTAATGCATTTTTGGTTAACAGAATTTCTATGCATAAGAAATGCATTGTTTTTGTGTTGTTTTATGCAATAAATCTCATAAAAACATTACGGAATTTCGTGGCAAATATTGGCAAACATTAAGTTTGCATACATATTAAAATATTAAAAACAATCATGATCCATTTAAACTTATTTACATATATATACAAACATTAATAAAAGCATAATAATTGATAAAATCATATGAATTCATAACAGAAAACCAAAACCAGTGTTCAGATGAAAGCACAGAATATTCTTTACCTAACAGTGAATGCATTGAAAAGCATTGAAAGCACAGCCCATAAGCCATACATAACGACATCTATTGAGTGATGTATTCATGAATTGTTTGCCATTTTATTGGAACACAAAATACACCGAAATATGATTTCTTCTCCAATCAAACGGTTCTCTCTTTGGAGACAATCGTATGAATCGGTTGTCAACACAACCGGCGCTGTCGGAGGCGGAGACACAACACGTGCTCAACGGGTCGTCACCTCTCATACCAATCACACGTCCGTCCGATCGGCGCAACAGTTCACCCGGTATTACGTCCACAACACTCATGACCACCGCTAACATCACCCCATCTGATCCCATAGGTTGGCCGAAGTGGGCCGACTCGAGACACCCAAACTGGAGGGCAAGTACTCGACGGGACAACTGCTTCTTCACCGGGTGTTTGGCTATCGGGGCGTAACTCTGTTCCCGTGGATGGCAAGAGTGTACGACAGGGATGTCTCCCATAATACAAACACAGCCAACAATAATACCAATAGTAATCGGTTTGTGTCCACCGCTCAAACCCGAGCCCCAGTGGGACATCACTCTTACCCGTTGTGTTGATACTCTCTCGCAGGACAACGACGACAACCACTACCGCCTCCACCGCCGCCGCCGATGAGGCCTCGAGTGCCGGCTATAACACAGTGGGCCGTGAAGTGAGAGGACACACTCACACCTACTATCAGGTGCTGATCGACACGAGAGACTGTCCTTTTGTGGTAATGTTATGATAATTGAATAATTAAAAGCCTGTACTGACCGGTGTGTGTGTGTTGTAGAGGACTCAGACCGAAGCGGTGACATTTCTGGGCAATCAGGAGAACAGTCGGTCGCTGTACGCCATCCCAGGCCTGGACTATGTGGCCCACGAAGACATACTCCCGTACACGTCCACTGAGAAGCAGCCGATACAACACGAACTCTTCGACAAGTTTCTGATGTTAGACCCGGAGAAAGACCCGCCGTATAGTCCGCGCGAGACGTTGAGAGCGTGGCAGGAGAAGAACCATCCGTGGCTCGAGTTGTCGGATGTGCACAAAGAGACCACAGACACCATTAGAGTGACTGTCATTCCCTTCTATATGGGTTGTCGACACTCACAGAATACTAACGTCTATTGGGTATTGTCTTTGAATGAATACCATTTGATTTAAACATTTCTATATTGTTTTGATGTGTTTTTTCAGTGGAGATATTGTATACGATTAGAGAATTTGGGCGAAACGGCGGTTCAGTTACGGGAAAGGCATTGGAGAATATTCAGTCTCTCGGGTACTCTGGAAACGGTTCGCGGCAGAGGTGTTGTCGGACAGGTATTGGCTGTCAATTATTGCATTTTGATATACCGTTTAATTGATAATTGATTAATATGTGACTTAATTTCTAGGAACCGGTTCTCTCCAAATCGTTTCCGGCCTTTCAATATAGTAGTCACGTGAGCCTACAGGCGCCCAGCGGTCACATGTGGTCAGTTGTGACACTTATAATGCATTTGTGTCTGAATTGAATGAAATAATGTAAACAATTGTATTGACAATTAGGGGAACCTTTAAGATGGAGAAAGAAGACGGCACTACATTTGACTGTCGGATCCCTCCCTTCACTCTGGAGAGCAAACCCGACGCCAACAGTCCGTCGCCTAACGCTAACACATAAATAGTTTAATTATATGTAAAGTTATTTGTATTTAAATTAGTGAACAATTTTAAATGAATTTATTGTATATTTTAAGTCATTATTAAATACTTTATTTGTTAATAATATTAAAGAGAATTGGTTTTTGAAAATGAAATTTAATTTTTTATTATTTTAATAAAACTTAGATTTGAAACTATAACTATTAATTAGAGAAACAATGATATTATTTATAAAAATGTATTAATATTTAAAAATTAAAATATATAAAACATGTTCTGTTGAGGCAGTGGTTAATACCCAATCAGTTTGAAAGTATCACATAATGAATACAATATTAAAATTGAAATATTAATGAAATACAATATTTTTAAAAAATTCATTTCAAATCAACGAAACAAAGTTTAGGACAATTAATTTTGAGATTATTGACACACATTTCACTGATGTCTTGTATCCAGTTTACAGTATTTCTGGTGAGAGTTATGCCTCGGATTTGTCGGAATCCAGACAATGATATCAACGACTCGTCGCTGATCTTCACGTACTCTACGTTCAAATACTGAAGGTTTGGTAAATTGTGGCCAATATTGGCAAAGAATGTGTCCGTAAAATACGTGGCCTCTAAATGCAAATGAGTTAATCGCTTCAATGAAGACAATGAATGGCTGGTCAGCGGCTCTCCCGACACGCGGTTAATACGAAGATGTAGTCGTTTTAATCGTGGAAATCGTTCACTAATTGCATGAATCAAATCCGGTGTCAATTCCTTGATAGAAACGAAAAGACTCTTCAGACGCGAACAATTGGTACCAATTTTAGCCAATAATGAGATCAATTGTTGCGATGACAATGGCCGGGAAAATATGGTAATTTTAACAAATGCCCGCATTGGCCGCAAACAGATGGCCAAAGTATTAACCGATGATTGAGTCAAACTCCATATATCAATAGTTATTGTCTTTATTTGGTGCCCGTATTGATCCGCAAACGCACCCAATGCTGTCATGTCTTGATCTTCGAGGCATAAGTGAATACTGTTAAGTCGTTTAAACCGGCTTTCGGTCACCGATTGTAATGATAGCGATGAATGCGAGCGAATGATATACAATGTCTGCACATTTACACACATTTCCACCCATTTCTCAAGACATTTCTTATCCGCTCTTAGATTCGATATATAGAATGAATTTGTCTCCAATTGTGGACCAAATGTAGTAAAAAAATTATCAATTGTTTCGACACTAATGTTATTGAAGTTGACGCCAATGTCCGTTAAATGAGAGCAATGTTTGATCATTAGATCAATCGCTTTGTCTTCGAGAGAATGAAATAAATGAATGGATGAAATATTTTTGCATTTCTTGAGAATTGTCTCAAATAGTCTCCAATTGTATTCATTCTTCTCGACTTTGTGGCCAAATGTGGACTTAATTCGGTTCTTCAATGACAGGAGTGTTGATTGAAAAGTATTGAAACGTTTCTTTGGGATTAAATGAATGCCAGACTTGTAATCGATTGATAACACCGTTTGCCTCTTATAGACCACTCTTTTCCACTGTTTGGATACGCATTCATATTTGAATGTCTCCTCCAGTGAGAGATAGGAGAGCAAGAGTTCGCACAAATCGTCACCGAATCGGTCCAAAGAATCGGAAGAATAGGTTTTCGCCATTTTTGGCCACAAAATCAATTTAAACTCAAAAACAATTTTTGTGATAAAAATCAATACAAAAATTAGAGACAAAAAATGAAGTGAAGTTTGGATTGAATGCCAACTCTTTGTTCACTTTCTATACAGTGCTATGGATTAGTGGCTATCGCTTATCGTAGGTATGATTATAATTGCAATAAGTTTTCCACTGAATAATCTGTTGAGACGATTGATTATTATCAAGACATTGAAAGTATAGATAGAGATTGAAATGTTTTATTCATAGTTTTTTGAACTCAATAAACAAGGATTGCACGGCATCTGACATAAACACCAATTCATACAATAATCTATGTTTTAACAATTAGTAAATAATTTTAAATGAATTTATTGTATATTTTAAGTCATTATTAAATACTTTATTTGTTAATATTATTAAAGAGAATTTTTTTCGATTCTGAGATACAATAGTTGTAATAATTCTTGACTAAAATACAGAGCAAATAATTTTTGAATGATTACATTAATTATGAATAAAATGTAAGTTTTATAGATAGAAACAAATGATAACTTATTAGTTAATAAAATTTAAATGAGTTATTAATGACAAGTGATCGGACGGGTAGTTCCCGTTGGGCATCGGTTTCGTCAACTGTTGGCTCTCCGGCGACACAATTGCTGTCACTTTGAAGTGATTTTTGGTGAAGAATATGTAATCGAGTGTTCGCTTCAATTCCTTCTCCGACTGGCGTTTAGTCCAAGTCGTGAAAATGGGCTCATCTTTCAGTCCCTCCTTATATGCGGAAACCATTTGCGATGTAATTGTCTTATAAACCGATTCGTTTGGTTCGGCGTTGAAGTCTCCGCTCAACACTAATGGTATGTTTTTGGCCTTCTTTGCCAAATACTTCATCAAATCCTTTCCTATTACACGAAAACATGTTTATGAGTATAACGTTATCCAAGAATTGTGTAATACAAGTGTGAAAGCAATGCAAACCTTGTTCATTGCGAAATACGGACAGAATGGGGCCTCTCCTGGCCTTGAGGTGAGTGGTGGCCACACATACCTCACGGCCTGACTCTATGTGCTTGAATGTGGAGCAGAGGACCACTTGATTGGTCTGATAATTATATACACGTAATATTCGTTTTGAATATTTAATTAAATCCAAACGATTTAGTTTCCAGAATATAGCGCATCCGTCGGGACCGCAATTGTTTTCCATGTAATTACACGGAGAGTCAGGTTTGGGCACAAATATGCCTCCGTATCCCAGTTTATTCAATATCCCAATTAAGTAATCAAAGCAATCGACCTTAAGTTACATAAAATAATTAATTTTATGTTAAATTAAAATATATTTTTGACAAAAACAAGTAATTGATAAGAAAAATGAATATTGTATTCGTGTTATACCTCTTGCATACATATGATGTCAATTGGAGAATAGGAGAGCACTTCCACAACGATCTTCCAGACCCTCTTAGACCAGTGCAAGTCGTCGGCGCTTATCGTATCGAACCGGTCGTAATGAATGGCCAAAGCTTTTTGCGAATATAATTAGTTTTATTAATCAATCAAATTAAATAACAACTAAACAATATTATATTTTTAATTAAAACAAATAAATTAAATATTTATAACTGCGATCATAATTGGGTCAATGTTTTTCAAACTCCTTAACCCGCAAAACAGGTTAGTCTGTCAGTCATTCAGACAAACAAACTTAAAGTTTTGTTTCAATAAAAAGTTACGAAAAAAATGTTTATCAATACTTGTGTTATACCTTCTGAGCATATATTCCAAGACATGATTCTGATTCCATTGGATTCGCTTGTGTTTCCCAAACGAATCATTCTTCTGGATATCAAACTGGGATCGTCTTTGAGTTTAATGTCACAAAAGTTCATCATTTCTTTCGGTTCGCACCTCTCATCCAAATTTTCTTTACATACTTTCTTATATTCCAGTTGTTGTGAAGTTTTGATTGCATTTATTAATGAATGTGTGTTTCCATCGCTTTATAAATCAAAAGAAGTTTAATATAAATAAATTTAATTAAAGTATATTTAAATGTATTTATTGTTTAATATTCATAATAAAAATGATTAAAATAAAAAGTTTGATAACAATTATTTACCGAATGATCTGAAGTACTAAAGACTTTCTCCTATTATTTTCTGTCAATGAATTCTTAATCTCTTGTTCTAAAAGGAATTGCTTTCTATTATAGACACTGTAAAGACTGGGAGACAACATGTCTCTGGAAGTGATCGTCAGTTTATAAGAAGAGAGATTGAGAAGTAATGAGAGCTTTCGTCCAGAATGTGATTACTTTTATTTTATACCAGAAATTTTTAAATTAGTATACATTTGATTACAAGGTAACCAAAAACAAGGCTAAACCGAGACAAACAATGCATTGCATTTTGGCTGTAATTTGCAATTGTGTTGTTTTGAGCCAAAAACCACCACAACTTGTGCCACAACCACACCATCAGTCTCTCGGCTAATCTTTACTACTATTGCCTTAAATTGTTGTCAAACTAATCGTTGAAACGTTTTCTCTAAACAAACCAGATTTGCATTCATTTTCTTAAACCCTATCTCAATCGCTAATCACATAAAACTTAATCTGTATTTCATTATAAAATTTTCCAATTCTGTGAAAATATTTAGTTATAAAAGTTTTTATATTTATAGACACCCATCAGTTGATAAGTATATCACGTATGGATTCACTACATTTGCATTCATTTATATTTATGGAAATAATTTATTTAAATTATTTATAGCGAATGTAAAGGAATATAATTGGAAACAAAAACTTTAATCAATTAATAAAATGCGATGAAAAGCAAACACAAGGTCTTTGTAATCATAATTAATTAATTACTTAAATTGAATGCAAGACTTTGTTTTTGTACTAAATTTAGAGTCAGATTTTATTTGAGATATTGTTGTGAATTAAATCACTTTAAAATTTTAATGTATCGACCGATCGATTGATTAGATTTTTATATAAATAGTTCTTTGAAAAGAAGTTTAATTTCTTTGAATTTCTTGAAATGCCTGAAGACTTTCCGGAAATGTATAATCATTTCTTATTTTTATAATAATAAATCAATAAAAATGATTCATAAGTTTATATTTTGTTATTTTTACCAAATAATTAATAATCATTGATTACAAACTAAACATATTTTTTAACAAATAATAATTTTTATATAAATATTTACTAATATTATGTTTATTGTAATATCAATAACAATCGTAATCATAAGACAAACATAATTTTAGGACAATTATGCAATTCATTGATAAACAGTAAGTGGGAGTTGAGATTTGTTCAACATTTTTAATGTCATTAAATTTATTTGCTATAATTGCAATTATTTTTATAAACAAATTTTATATTCAGTATTTAAATTTATTGTAAATTGTATTTAATTTATATAAACTAATTAAAATTAATTGTGAATATATGGTAAATCTTACACGTACAATTACCAGGTTTGTAGTATATACCATGTTTAAAAAAGTTTGGGTTAATAAATACATTTGGGTTAAATATGAAAATGCAAATATGCCATCATTTTATGTAAATTTGTTGTTAAAATGAGGTTTACTTTAAAATCATTTAATTAATCTATTTCCAGATGTACTGCAATAGAAATACCATTAAATATAGTCCATATCATTTAGCTTACACTTCAAATTAGTAATACTGAATCACATATTTACCGATCATGTTGTATCCGCTTTACCATAATCTTAGATTCCATTAAAAGTTGTCCATGCTCAATTTTGTTAACACTTTAGTTTTTAATAAAATATTTGGATTAACGAAAACATATGAAAAATAGTTTTTACTTTATTTGCATTCATTGAAAATATTAAATATAATATAATTGACGATATAATCGATGACTAGTCGTCCCAATTGTCTCATTATTTATAAATACAAAAACAAATGATTTACTTATATATTGATAATAATATGCATTATTTTTTAAAAACGTATATATAATTGAAATCGCATTAATGACTGGAAATACTTTAAGATCCTTTAGTTTTTTTACACTTCAATAAAATCAATAATTCTGTTATCAAATCAAATAATTACATAATGTATAGAATTTTTTTAAAAACATAACAAATAATCAAACTCTAGATGTATTCAACCAATAGATTAAAAATGGTTATTATCTCTCGGAAGCATTCTTCCACTTGTCGTGATCGTCCTTTCGTGCTTCGGGTGTCAATTGGTTGCGCATTCCGACCAACACATTGGACGCGCCCTGCGTTACGCCTATGATTGGCCGCACAATACTCGACGGTATGTTACGCACGACACCTCCCACTGCGCTGGGAATGTCTTCGGCGCCGTAACCGGCGTTAACCATGTCTCTCATCACGTCGTGAATGCCATCCTTAACGTACGCGTAGCCGACGGATAGGCCTTCGCGTAGGTCTCGGGGCTGCGCATTGAGCGCCACAACTGTCGACTGTCTGTGTCCGGGTGTGGGAGGAGTGACCACATCGTGAGCGAACTGAGCGGCCGTTTGGATCAATGAGACCAAACGATTGGCCAAATCGAGTGTCGCCATCGCTGTCGACGCCGAGAAGGAATGGGCGCCTCTTTGGAGACCGCGAATCACGCGTTTGTCTCGTCTGTACTGATCGATAGGCATCCAAACCAAATCTCGCATTCCTTGGACTAAATCAACAAAAATAGTTTTTCATTATAAACAGACAATTATTGACACAAACTATAGCAACAAAGCATGACTTACACAACTGAATAAAGCTATGCATCGGTCCAACGCCTCCCAACAGAGCCGGCAATTGGTTTCGTTTGATATCTTTGGTCCATTCGTTCAACACATATGACAGCACTTTATCAAAGCCGAGTAAACCTTGTTTGTTATGCAAACGCTTCAAACGGAGTTCACTCTGATTGAGTTGACCCAACCCTAGGAACAGACCCTGAAGTGCTCCCTAATTGCATATAATATCACTTTTAATAATTAATTATCAAATGATAGATAAGACAATAAATTACTCGATCGAAGTCGACGTGCTTTCCGTGATAGTCAAGACTTATGGGAACGTCGGGTGCGAACGATAACGATCTGAAGTACAACTTATTCGAGTCGTCGTTATTCTTGAGAGTAGTGGTCGACGAGACGGACGTAACAGTGCGTTGGGTGGCGTCGGAGGCAACGCTCGCGGTGTCGCTGAACGACGGCAAAGAGGTTTCGTCATAATTGTTGGCAACCATTGTATTCATTGTATTCAACGCCTGTTGGGTCTCCTCTACGCTCAACGTCTCGATGACTGTCGTGAAGAAGTTGGCGATAAAGAGGAGAGTGTCCTGATCTATGTTGACGCGCAACGGCTTCACCGATATCTTGAGTTCGCACTCCTCTTTGTTGTCGACATTCTTGAAAGCGGTGGCTCTGATGGATATCATGTTCACGTGCTTTCTTCGGGGCATACTTTCCGAGTAGTACTCGTAAAGCATTTTCTTGATCTTCGAGGCCATCACTCTGTCGATGATCTCGAAGTCCTGAACCATAAACACGAATCTCCACGAGAGGGCAAAGTCCTGATCGAAATTCTCGAACAGTGTCTTCACTTTATTGAGACAAATGGAGACACACGTGTCGTTTTGACGCTTTATTCCTCCCATATATTTGAACGAATTGTTTGCTCTCATGTTGTGATTAGAGTGGGAGCCTCTGATGGGGAAGTGTCCGCCGGACTCGAGGTCTATATTCTCCCACATATGCACCGATCCCTCGGCGAAGCGAACTCTTGGCTCTGAACTGTAATAGGATTTGTTTGATTTGTGGCTTTTATAGCTTTTCGTATCGTCGGCTCGTTTGTCAACCGGACTGTCACTCTGGGTGTCGTCATCGAAGTCTCGGCCGTCATATAAATGCAATATCAAAGTCATCTCCTCCAAGAAGTATCGGCAAAGAGTTGACGGATTGATGTCTGGTATTAAACGCTGTCGACTAAGATTAAAGTGATTCTCGACAACAGTGATTGGCTCATCGGTTAGAAACCGGATCTGCGGTTCGGCCGTCATCTTGATTCCGGTGCCAAAGTCGCCCTCACCCAACACCCAGAACCCGCTCTCATCCATCTGAGGGCTGTCACACTTTGGACAATTTGGGACTTTGTCAAACTTTGGCGGCTCGTCATCGCTGTCCTCACTGGTGGTCACCATTTCCGGGTCGTTGTCTCCCATCGCGTCTTCCATTAGTTTGTCGTCAAACGCATTCTCTGGTGAACTGCTGTACAAATCGTCGTTTTCAATGTCCATATTGTTTGTTGAGCTCGAAGTGAGAGAACTAATGACT